>ML778030.1:18642-36273 GCA_009831015.1 Picea engelmannii
TGAAAAAGCATAAAAGGAAACTCCATTGGGGTACCTTTTTCGTCAATAGTCTAGTCGGTTCGAAAAAGGGATAAACTAGCACCGATTAGACGTCAATTCAAAACCATTTTAACGAGTGTGAAAAGGACAAGATCACTCGACTAATTTTTCAATTTTAAGGAGTCTGAAAAAAGATTAACTATGGACACCATCAGGAATGTTCTTCTGGACCATTTTAATGAGTGTGAAAGAATAAGGTCACTCGACCATCTTTTCAATTTTAGGGAGTCTGAAAAGAGCTTAACTATGGACTTCGGGGGGGTTTCTTTTTCGTAAATTTAGTCCCTCAGGCCCGAAAAAGGAATAAAATCTTACTTGAGGATACTCTTCTAAAGAACTGGAGTTCAATAGAGTATTCCTATGTTTGTACAGTTGACCATCCGGACCAAAAAAGGGGTAAACTACCGTCGGACAGACGTGACTTCAAATTTCAGTTTAACGAGCGTGAAAAATCACAAGATCGCTCGACAATATTTTCATCTTTAGAGGGTCTGAAAAGGGCTTAAGAGGAGACCCGTTATGTTTTGGGAGTCCGGAGGGTAAGACAAAGAGTGAAAAAGACCCATGCGAATGAGGCTTCAAACTCATATTCAGGAAAGACGACACGAACTCCCGAGCCTACAGTGTTATTAGAAACGGCATGGACACCATAATGCAACCAGGAACTACCTAGGGCATCCATGTTTTGGGAAGCTCTACCACCAAGTTGCGACACTTCTAGAACAGATATGACGGTTCCTTGTCACAACCAGATGGGATTGATCCTATATCGTAAGAACAAAAGGCAACGAGATGCAACAGTCGGGATGAAATCCTACCCTATATGCTCAAGTTGATTTTTGAAAAAAAATAAAAATAAATTTATGGACCGTCAATATATTTTTATTTTTATTTTTTGAAACTCAATAAAAATTGTCCCAATACCTGATCAAATCCCTCCCATATAACTCCTGGATCACTCTAAATGGTTTTTGGTATAAAGAAACTGATAAAGGGGACCAAAAAAGTGACGAAAAGAGGCCAAAAAGTCTATAAATAGAAGCTGGCAGCTCATTATCACCATTGCTGATTTGGAAATTGACTCTGGAGCCAAAAGACCCCCTTTGCCAAAGATCATGATTCCGAGAGCTACAGTGGACGAAACAGACTTCTGCTTGGACCAAGTAAGTACAAACTCCCTTGTCTTGTTATTCCATACTTCATTTCTTGCTTTTATTTGATTTTGGGGGTGGGCGTCGACCTCAAAGAGGTCGGCCCTAGGCAAATGCGGGTTGTCCAGGACAACGCGCAGGTACTCGCGCACAGAGCCAAAGCTGCACGTGGGTACCCGCGACTGTCGCCTCGACAGGCCGCGGGTACCCCCCGCGCGATGCAAAATTTGAGTTAAACAAGTCCTGACCCCCCCCTTTTTTCTTTGTTGTGTTGGCAGGATGTATGTTCAGTGGAGGGAGAGGGAGCATGGGGCCGGAAATGAGTTAGTGGCCGCAGATCTGAACGTTATGGCCGTGCTGATGCAGTGTGGTTTGGTAAAATTCTTTCTGTGTCCGTTTATGCACACACAACCAAGGCTGCTGAATGCCCTGGTTGACTATTGGCACGCTGATGCAGAGGCCTTCATGATAGAGGGGAAATCCTTGGTGCCCACCACCGAGGATATCTACTTTTAGACGGGCCTCTCGAGGAGAGGGGAACCCGTCAACTTTCATACTTTTCCTGCGGGGTCGAGCAAAGTCTCGGAATTGATAGAGGAGTATTGTGAGGCTGGGATCGATGAGAGAACTTCTTCGGTACTCGTTAGTAGGATCACCAGCCTCACCCTGCAGACTATTTTATCGCTCATTGGGCGGATTACCGGCTCCGCAGCCGTGCATCAGGCTTCGCGGGCACAGATGAACTATGCAATCCAGTGCATGAATGCACAAATTTTTGATTAGAGTACCACACTACTAGCAAGCATGACAGGTCAGTTGACAGCTTGCAGACAACAGACACACAGGAACTTCGGGTTCGGGACCATCCTGTGCTCTTTTTTCTTCGAGAGAGTTCCATGTTTTAGTCCTCGGTTGACAGTACGAGGACATCTGGCTACGTTCCCCACAGTGTGCAGATGGGCAGCGTTGCTGCCGCGACAGGGTGGTGGAAGGACCAAAGAGGCCTTCAATGATGACTTTTTCGCCTAGCTGTCACGGTAGATCCTAGCTATTGAGGATTACCCATATGCAGGGATCGATTTTTCCAGAGATCCAGCGATACCAATGCCTCCTGGTGAGGAGCGAGGGGAGATCGATAAGTCTCCACCTATCTAATTTTTTTGTGTGCATATGTAATTTTTATGTCTTTTTGATATATATATCATGTTTTTTGTATACCAGAGTTTTTGATGGATGAACGTTCATTGCATGCAGATGTGGGACCCGTGCGACTTGCTGATTATGCACAGAACAGGCGTCGCCCACGGCCAGAGGCCGCAGCTGCCGCCGCCGGGGGAGCAGCAGTGGCAGGGAACCTCCCAGCAAGAGAGGCCGAGAGGGTTCTTAGGCGAATTGAGCGGAACTTCACTGCGCTCACTCGCACAGTTCCCATGGCAGAGATAGAGGACTTGCCGCCCTCCTTGCAGACTCATATTGTGGGAGTACCTCGGACATGGGTCCGATTGTTTAGGCATTTGGGCCAGGCTGTATATGATTATAATAGGGCCCATAGGCCCTGAATAGACTTTAGACTTTCATGTGCCACGAGCACTGATATGTATATATTTTTTGAGGGCATAAGCCCCAGTGACTCGTTATTGTTCCCACTTTTTGAGGCGCTTGCGCCCATCTATGTACTCTGAGGATTTTATGATGTTTATATATTGTTTTTATTTTATTTTTGTTTCTTATGGATTATGTGTACAAAAATGTATTTACATGTGTATGATCATGATCTTTTTATATGTGAGAAAGATGCCAATCTAAAATGTGATTAGCTAGAGTATCTGTGATTTGATTTAGACTCCTAGGAACATGAAAATATGTAATATAATCAAAGTTACGTTCCAAGAGACATACCCTAAGGAATCATCGGTGTAAAGTTGGGTCATGCACCCAGTATATTCTGTTTAGCTGCGACACAACTAGTTGAGTGTCTAGATAGACCCGGAGACGAGAGATACCCAATGACAAAGCGTCATGAAGCAACTCAATAACTGCACTATACTCAGCAACATTGTTTGTGGTGTCACCTAAGCATATACCTCCGGAAGATAACAATTGACCCTGTGGTGTAAAGATTACCCAAGCTGCGGAGGAAAGCCTTCGTGTGTGTCTACTAGCACCGTCTGCATACCCGATGAACACCTCGGACTCACTTGACATCTGCCATATTGACGAAAGATAACATCAATGACACGTCCATAACACCTTTTAAAAGAAACGTAAAAAGGTAACAGTACAAAGACTATACATGTGTTACAAAAAGCTACCCACAGTGACCATTCTATGAGTAATACTTCTTGAGGTAGAGCCCATTTCTAGGCTCCGCCAAAGCATTCCCTTCAAAATCGACCAAACTATAAGCACCCTTATTTAACACCTATTTAATAATGAAGGGTCCGAACCACATGGGTTTAAACTTTCCTGCCCCCAGGGGGTCCTTGTCTTGGTCATAGACCAGGACAAGGTCGCTCTCAGAAAAAATCCGAGGACGAACGGACCTATCATATTGACACTTGACCTTATGTTTATGAGCCTTGTTGGCCAGGGCCACATCGCGACGCTGCTCATCAAGATGCTCCAGGTGTACTAACCAGTCTTCAAGTGGAGAAGTGTCTGGCAATAACTGTACTGCCAATTTCAGAGATGGCATTTGACATTCGATGGGCAAGACTGCCTCTAGCCCATAAACGAGTTGGAAAGGTTAGAAACCGGTTGCAGGCTTAACTGAGGTTCGGTAAGCCCATAATGCCGAGTATAACATCAAATGCCAATTTGACTTGGCTAAGTTGATAGTTCGCTGTAGAATCGTCTTAAGAGTTTTGTTAACAGCTTCCACCCGCCCATTGGCTTGGGGGTAGTAAGGTGATAAATGTTCTTGTCGTAACCCAAGCTTTGACGTTAACTCAAACATCATTTAGTTCTGAAAGTCACTGCCATGGTTAGTGACAATCTCTCTCGGGACGCCGAACCGTGCTATAATCTGGTTAAATAAGAAGAGAGTTGCAGTCTCTCCATCATCTCTAAACGTTGGCATAGCTTCGACCCACTTAGTGAAGTAGTCGACAACTATAATGATATAGTGGTGCCCCCTTGCTGATGGGGGGTTGCATGTAGTGTAATCAATCCCCCACTTAGTGAAGGGACCAATTGTGATGACAGGAAACATGGGAGTTGGATGTTCCCTCATCTTCCGTGAGAAGACTTGGCACGGATGACACTTCTTGACTGACTCGACACAATCTTTGATAAGTGTGGGCCAAAATTAACCTGCTCGTAAAAATTTTTGGGCTATTGCCAACCCATATAAGTGACTGCCACAAGATCCTGAATGACAATCATTGAGCACTATGACGGCCTCCTCATGAGTGAGATATCGGCGCAAGAAACAGTCTACACCTCTCCGATACAACGTATCATTGAGTATGAGATAGTTCTTGGCCTGATGGCGTATCCGCCGACGCTTATCACGAGAAGCAGAGGTGGGGCACTTCAAAGTATGGAGATAGATCAGTATATCTCCATACCAGGGGTCTGACGATTCAATCAAAAACATATCCCCCCGGATAGGTGATTCCTCAGGCACAACGTCACCTGACTCAACCGGAAGCTCCAAGATAAGTTCTGCGAATACCAATGACTTTTTGGACTTGGCTGAAATGAAGTCTAAGTCAAATTCTTAGAGGATTACCATCCATCTACTGATTTTTCCGTCGATAACTCGTCGTGTCAACATGTACTGGAATGGATTCATGATGACAACGACGATGGTCTTGCGAAACAGAACATAGTGACAGAACCATTGAACAGCATGAACTGCTGCCAACGCAAGTTTTTCGAGATGGGTATAATTAAGTTCCGGTCCTACGAGGCCTCGGCTTAGGTAATAGATCACATATTCGGAAAACGACTCATCCTCCTGAACTAAAACCATGCCTATGGTTGACTCTGCAGAAGCCAAATATAATAAGAAGTCTTTGTTATAATTCGGTGGCCGTAGCAGAGGTGCGGTAGTAAGGGCGTGTTTTAATGCATCGAAAGAGCGTTGAGCAGCTTCATCCCAGAAAAAGGGAACATCTTTCTTCAGTAAACGCATAAAGCCCTTGGTGATTTTGGCATAGTTGGCGATGAAGCGTTGTAAGAAGTTCGCCTTGCCTTGAAGACTTTGAAGTTGTAAGATTGTGCGTGGGGGGGGCAACTGGACTATTGCCTCCACCTTGAAAGGATCGACCATGATCCCTGTTGTTGAAATGATGAAACCTAACAAATGTCCTGACGTGATGCAAAAGCTGCACTTGTTGGGATTCAAGCGAATCCTGAAGTAGCGACAGTGTTCGAAGATTAGTCTGAGGTGTGTAGGATGATCCTTTCGCTTGTGAGAGCGTGATGCTAAATCATCTAGATAGGCCTCGACTATATGCTTGAGGTCATGAAACGCAAAAGACATGGCCCGCTAGAAAGTGGCTCTAGCGTTCTTAAGACCAAAAGGCATCTTTCGATAGGCGAATGTACACCACGGAAAAATGAATGCCATTTTGTGCTGGTCCTCAGGTTTGATTTGGATTTGATTATATCCTGAAAAACCATCCATGAACGAAAAGGCTTCACAACCGGCGCATTCATCAATGATCTGATCGATGAATGGGGTTGGATAATTATATTTTCGACATGCCTTATTCAAATCACGGAAATCGGTACATACACGAATCGTGCCTTGTTTTTTATCGACCGACACAGGGTTTGACACCCACTGAGTCAAATGAATAGGGTAAATGAACCATGCCTTGAGCAATTTCTCAACCTCAGCCTTGATGGCTGCTGCTTTCCTAGGATTGACTGGACGAAGTTTCTGTCGAATAGGCTTAGCATCAGGATACGGTGTGATTTCATGTTCAACTATTTTTGGATTGATGCCTGGCATTTCCTCATAAGACTAGGCAAAAACGTCGCGGAATTCTTTGAAAAGATTCGTGTAAATCTGAACCTCTTCGGGGGAGCAATCCACTCCGACGAAGACATTCTCCACGACGCCAGGGTTTTGGGAGATGTTGATAGGTATAGTGGCAGCGATAGTCACCATATTTCCCTCAGCATAAATTTCCTGTGTAGCTAAGAGGTAAATGGGACATGGCTGATCTCCCGTCATGGTGATAGTGAATTCTCCTCCCTCGATTCAGTGTAACTCTGGGAGGAAATATGATCTATGATGAAGATCTTCCCAAGGTTTGTCCAGACTAGTCATTGCTTTGATTATAGCTTCGTCAGAAGGCAAGACTAAGTCTAACGAATCGGTATTGGCAAGAGAACCCTGAGCCCAAATAGACTCTAGAGGTGGATCCAACTCTTGTGCGTGAGATGGATCAGGGGTGGATGAAGCTTGCTGGACCAAAGAGTATGCTACTTCAGCGGCCGACAAGGGCATGGACATGCCAGAGTGCCCCGTCTCATCCATCATGGCTGATGGGGAAGGAAGAATCCACGGATCCTGAAATTAAGTCGTGCGGAACGACGAGACGTGAAAAATCGCAACCTTGTGGTGAGTCGATATAAACTTGACATCGCCATGAGGAGGTGGGTAATCAAAGGTACCCATCAAAGATGGGCACAAACCAACTCCTACATTAATGAAACTGGCTTGAGGATTATCTATCATGGGAACCATGGATGCCCCCAAAGCTGGGTCTGGTCTAGAGAAGGACAATTGATCAATGGTCACTATCCGACCCTCATGTGGAAACAACAAGACTTGGAAAACTGTAGCAACCATAGCTTGCATAGCATAAGTCCAACTACGACCTAACAAGAGATTGTAGTTGAGGGGGGCATCGACTACCTCTACTTCGATGCACACGGTCTTCCCTCCTAACTGCACAAGGAAAGAAGGAATGATGCCATGTGGTTGGAATGAACGACCATCGAACGCAGTGAGGAGAGTAGGTGATGGAGACAACTCAGGCTGACCAATGGCTTTCCAGCATGCTAACGACATAACACAAGTCGAAGCACCCTCGTCAACCACCGTGCGGAAGATATTCCGTGTAAAAGTTTTCATGGGATGAGCCGCTACTATATGAAACGCGACGTGGTAAGGCAGACGAGGTTTCAAGTCAGTCGTATCTAACATGATAGTACCCGGGTTACAAGTCTCAGTAGAGCCTAAAGTAGTCAACAAGGCTTTCCTCTGAGCAGGGCAACTTTTGAGGACCTCCAAAGTGGACATAGCACAAGGGGTTTGGGATAAATCTTCCACCACAGAGTAATTCTGGGCGGCCCTTGCGTTTGGATTATGAGAAGATTTCTTAAATGCACCCTTTGGAATGCGTGTCATTGTTTCACCCAACGTCTTCTCGATCTATAGAGGAAGAGATGGGATCTCGACTTCTTTGCCCTTCTCAGAGGCGCTTGGTTTTACTATAGTCGTGCACTCTAGTCGTTATTAAAGCATCACCCCTCACCATGTATACGTTCACGGATGAGGAGTTGTTTGGAGGAGGGCAGGTTTCTTGGCTGCCCCCTTCGGCACTTGCAGATGCTTGAGTTAAATTTTTCCCATGTTGAAAGGGATTAGTCAATACTGCTTGTTGTTGCTATGTGACAAACTTCTGGGCCTCTGCAAGTCGAGGACATAGATGGGTCGGGTGGTATTCCACACACAAGTTGCACGGATACCTCGTCTTCCATTTTTCCGTGGTGCCCTCGCCAGCATTATCAGTGGGTTTTTTCTCCCCCTTACCCTTCTTTCGTTGTTTTTTCTTCCCTTCAAGCTACTGGTTGGCCTTTGGGTTAGTCGTCTGCACGGAGTGTACTTTCGACGTTTGGGTAGGAGGAGTAGCCAAAGCAGTAGTCTGGCTGGCCGGTGAGTGTTGGATAGATAACTGTTGCAATTGTTTTGTCAATTGCTCAGTGGACTTGGTTTGTGTGGAACCAACAATACCATCGGCATGTGGTCCGGCTCTCTGCCTAGTTTTATCCAATATTGATCATGGAGCATCTGGCAGGATGTTGTATAATAAACCAGACTGAGAATAGATAAGCTCAAACTGTTGAGCCCTCATGATGGCATCTTCTTCGGAGAAAACTCCTGAAGTTGCGACGTCTTTTGATAATTGCGGGACTAAAGACTTAAGGAACCACTCAAGCAGGAATGCTGGTGGAACTGGTACTTTGATTAGACTCTTTCAGCATTGCCACTCTCGGATATGGTCAGAGATATGGTCCGCTGTCGTCTGTTCGAAATTAGCAAGCAGCTCTATGCATGCGTCGTATCTCACAGGTAACTGGAAATGGTTAAGGAAGGCCATAGCTAGTTCGCCAAAAGAAGAATATTGTGAGCGATCAAGCTCGATGTACCATTTCGTGGCACTCCCAATAAGAGTGCATTGAAACAATCGCAATTGGACAAAGTCATCTTTCAGTGAGTTAGATGAACACCAAAGGTGGAAAGTAGTCACGTGATCACCTGGATCTTCGTTAAGCTTGGCCTCGAACTTTGGAATGTCCTAAGGAAACTTCGTTGGCATAGGAGGCCAACGCAGATCATGACAGATAGGATCATTTAACAACCGTGTCAAATCGGGCAAGTGTAACGTCGCCAGGAATGGTAGTTTGGGTTGCTACTGATAGCTTGGGAAAAAGGGTCCTGGAGTTTGACTGGCACCAGGTTGCCAGGAAAAGTTTAGCTGCTGGCCTAGATTCTGGTAGAAACCATGGCCCTGACCAGTGTAAGGGTTTTGCATATATGGAGACATCATTGGCTGATTCCCCATGAAGGACATAGGATGTTGGGCATTCATCGTGTTTGACGGACTTTGGGAAGGATTACCTCATGCCGGTCTTGATGGGAGGGGCATAGAAGTCTGTCCGGGGTTCCATTGACTGTGGAAAGAATTACCCCAAAACGACATTCCAGAGGAAGGAACGGATCCTTGTCCTGAGTTCCAAGGTCCTGGTATATGTGCCCCTAGCGCAAGAATAGTACCCTGCGCCGGAGTAGACTGTCCAAAAATGGGTGTGCCCCCAAATGGGAAAGCAGTGGACGCGAAAGTGTTGTTACCAAATGTCCCGTTCCAAACAAATGGTGACGAGCCTACCGGAAAATTTTGCGCAGGTGTTACTTGACTCCCGGCTCCAAATGAACTTGTGTGTGCAGGTTGCTCAGTGGACTGCTGATGCAGACCACCAAGCGAAGGGGATGAAGGAGAGATATGACCTCCAGCGTAAGGAAAAATATTGAAAGGGACAGGAATTCCCCCAAGTTGACCTTGCAGAGGAGTGTTAGAGCTCCCTACCCCCAGACCCAAAGTCTATAAAGTGGAGTAAGTGAGTGCAGGACTGGTACCCGAACTAGGCATACTGTACGAGAATGAAGGGTCGGTCGCACTCGGTGTGAAGGGAGGTGAGGCCGCCACAATAGATGGAGACGAGCCACTGTGCGACGTAGTTGCAGTCGAGACCGTAGTGGCTTGGACCGACGACGACAAGTTAGGAGATGCTTCTCCTATGGTGACAACAGTGATGGGAATAGAAGAATTCCCAAAGGAAGTAACAACGTTTGTTGCCATAGCTGTGTTAGGCACTGACAGGCTTTCATAAAATTGAATTAGCACAATAAATTGCGGCCAAGTATCACTGGTTGGGGTTTCAACCGAACCAATATTGGCGATTGATTCCTCCAGGAGTTGTTCGGGCTCAATGGTTTGAAACCCGGTTGCTTCGAAAGACCCTTGTTGGTCTAGCCTCCGCCTCAATGGTGGCGGGGGTGGCTTTAGTATAACCGGCGGTAGGCCCAGAAGCCTTCGTGACTGGTGAGCTCTGAATCCTCCACTGTGTGAGAAGATCCATGACAAGCTAAAGTATTCTACACGATCAAACAGTAACACACACTAAAAAGAAGCCTCTAAGAGATAAACCAAGCAAACACTAAACTAGTTGGAAGAACAGTTACAACAACCAACACTAGAGAAACTTACCGGTGCAAGTGAAACTCGAAAACGGAAGCACCCTCCGGGTATACTCTGCAAAGCATGGCCCGATGTCTGTCCTAGGTACCACGGTATACCCCCGTAGTCACTGTGTATGTCCCTAGAAAATATTGGCAACTAGTTTTCCAGCATGCGAACAGTCACCAGGTGGGTACAGTCGATAGTCGGGTAGACCACAATGAGCAGGGTATCAAGCCCAAAACCTGTCAAGGGTATCGAGAGAAAATGGTTTGGAAGACAACTGAGGACCTCGAATAGATTTGAGACCCACGAAGCCTCGTGGCAAATGAAAACGACGGAATCCCTCAACAAATCCTCAATATGTGTTCTCCACTACGCTCGGTCCGGCTTTGGAGGGGTTATCTCCGCTACCTTTCCTTACGCGACCTCGTGTTTAGCCCCTGTGTTAGAGGGGGGTCCCGAATAACTTTCACGTAACTGGACTTCTACACTCCCTATGACAGACTCCAATGTTTGGTTTGAGTGGCCTTGGAGAGTTTACTCTCCAACCTATTCCAAGGCCCTAGTCCTGAGCTAGTGTATGAGCCCTACAAACAAAAGAGTCCAATAGATTTTAAATTAGCGTTGCTTATTGTGGGCTTTTTTACGTCACAAGGTATGAAAGTGAAACTGATGGTGTGTAAAGACTCAAAACAAAATGAATAAGAAATGCTTGGAAACAAAAACTTATAGAAAAAATGCAAAAACCAACAACTTTTCACTAAGAAATACTTCTTTTCTTTTCAACATTTCTAAGATTTCATGCAGCAAACACAAAGGAATTTTGCTCAATCTGCGAGCTACTTATGCTCCTAAATGCACTGAAAAAACTTATGAAAAAAGACTTCTTCCTAGCTATTGATGCAGCGACACAATCTTCAAATAAAGAAGCAAATGAACAAGAGATATTTTTTTTATTTTTATTTAAGTGCTAAATGAAGCAACAAAGGGAAAATTCCAACAAGCACAAAACCAAGAAAAAAAACAAAAATTCTGGCTTAAAGCGCAAATTGCAAAGAACCAGAGCAAAGACGCACAGTGGCAATCAAGAAAGCACCGACTCTCACGCTTGTCTAAAAACCATAAAACATAATCTTTCTTTTTTTCTTTTTCTTTTTAATCAATAATCAACTAAGAAAAAACCAGGCTAAGGATGAGAGGCCCTAACCTACTGACTGTGCAACCCTAGACTCAAACCCCTGAGAGGAACACTTCTCACCACAGGAGGGGATGACTGCCCCACCCAGGCTGAAAAGCAACCAGTCAAGCCCGTGACTGTCACTGAAACAGCACGTGGGCAAATGCGTGCTGAGTTATAACAGCGCGCAGGTACCCGCAGGCAGAACTTGCATAGGCCGCGGATCTGTATAAATGCTAAGACAAAACAAAACACAGGCAGCCCAGACCTAAAAAGGCCTCTGGTATTGACAACTAGGGTCTCTTAAAGGCTTGGATGCTTCCTCTTAACAGAAAAGAAAAATAATTGCAAAAATAAAAAACGCAACAAAACAGACTGAGACAAGACTATAAACCAACAAGACCCAAACAGGATCTAGAAAGCCCCCTAAGAATGTAAAATTCTGACAGGAAAGAGGAGACTGCCTCTTAAGCTCTCTGAGCCCTACACGCTACTGAAACCACTACAACAGGCATTCAAATGCGGGCTGTAGAAGGTTAGGGCTCAAGTTACATGCGTGCAGGCCTTTTGCAAGCTGTGTGTACCTCTGTGTGTCCCGATAATAAATGTCAAGCACAGTCAAGGAAAGACTGGTATAAATAACCAGGTTCCCTGCTAGCTCTGACCTAACAAAAAACAGACAAACAAAGAAACAAAGAATATGATCCTTTAAACTACCCAAAAACCTCCACCAAATCCGGAAACCCTAAGAGTATCTATCCCCAGCGGAGTCGCCAATTCTGTTCTTGGGAAATAATACCCTACGGACTAGCAAGCTAGGGCTAAACTTGCATGCAGATCATGACCTTTAAGAAATCACTTTTAATCTACCACCCCAAAACCTAAAACCCTTTTTCACATACAAACATGGAAAGAACCTACTAACCTTTTTACTGATGTTTGGTGTAGATCCTCCGTTGCGCTTTGTCCGCTTTCTTGCACTGCTCCTTCCAAAGACAATCCTGCAATCAAGACAAAACACTATGCATGCATGCTATTTTTCTACTTGAGGGTTACAGATTAAGCATAAATCAAATAAATCATACAAAACTCATGCATTGGGACGGGAAAAGTATTCTTTTATTAATCTCAAGATGAATCAACTTACAATAATAATAGATATTGGCCACCGCTCCTTGATCCTGATCCTGGGCTCCTCCTCTTCTTTGTCCTCCAACTGCTTTGCTTGAATTCTTCTTAGGCTTGAGGAAAGGCTAAAGGGTTGGGACAAACGGATTCGACAATTGGGAAGAGTTTCTTTGCTATAATTTTCCTCCTCCAAATAGTACCCTTACCCCTTCTTTTATAGGGTAGAAGGAGCTAGGGTTTTGGACGAACTCTCGGCCATGCATGGCCGAGAGTTTCAGTTAACTGACCCATAGCTTTTTGTCCCGTCAGCAACTTTCCTTTTTTGTGCTTTGTTAGGTAAACGTGGGTTGTAGTAGGCCAGCGAACGTTCCAACGCGTGCGGTAGTAGGCCTGCCAGCGTTCCAACGCGTGCAATAGTGTTTTAGGGCGCGTGTCACTTGTTTTAAGAGGATTTTTAAGAGTTTATTCAGCATGGATTTGGCAAGGAAGGGATATGAGTTGGCTTGATGCCAGGTAAGCATGTGTGGTGCAATTTAGGGTTATAACATACACACAATAATAGGACAGGTTTAGGCCCTGATAGAGCAGTGTTCACTGTTAGGGTGATGTAATATAGGACAAACTCCATTCTTACTGGATATAATCATACAATAAGCCTCTGCCTGCTACAATTTTTCTAAATATTGATTTACTTGCAGGATGCAAGTAGTTGTAAGAGATGGAAGTCATGAGGGTGGTGGAACTATATTTTAGGGGAAATATATAAACGAGGACTACATAATCTCTAGTTTATTTCTCACTTAAATTCACATTTCATGTAAACATCATCTATTCACCCTTAAAAATTAGTTTCAATTCTGATATGTTAGTCGATTCTACATATAATCTACCTTATGTAACCAATGCTATTGCAATCCAAATATCAATAAGCATTAAACAATACCTTATCAATTATTGTTTACACTCACATCTGACTTGACATCCTTGTCCAAATTCTAGTATTTATTTATTTTTTCTTGAGGCGATACCTTTGAAGGGGGAGGAGTTTGAATTACTCCACCTCTTCCCTCCTTTGATAGGTTGTACAAGTCTTAAGAGGGTGTATTTGATGTTGATTATTGTCTAAATGATATGTCTCAACCAATAGCCTTGACCCTCACTATTTTATTGCTATTAGCTAATATATTTGAACTTGGTGTCCTATTACTGTAATGTATTTGAACATCTTGAAGAAAATGCTTTAGAAAAAAGATGATTCATTTTCAAATGAGTACAAATTTCAAATTTATAACTTAAAGTGAGATGGTGCAATTCTACGTGTAAGTGGGTAAGTATTTGGGGCTTTTGAATGATTGGAATTGGCCTTCAGATAAGTGTATGTTGGAATTGGCCTTCAGATAACCCATCGTTTATTAACTTTATTTGTTGATGAAAAACCATTAGTTTTATTTCCGGTAAAAAACCATTGAAAATAAAAAAAGTTTGACAATTATATAAAATAATTTAATTCTTCTTTCCTATCAAAATTAGAGAATTATATAAAGTATTTTAAATCTTCTTTCTCATCAAAACTATTTTAAATCTTCTTTCTCATCAAAACTATTTTAACTCAAATAATCAATTTTAGATCTTCATTTTATTTATTAAAAAATTTAAATATTCTATTTTTAAAATAGATAATTATCACCCATATCTAATTACATAAATTTTTGTGAAATTGTAATTTTTTATTATGGAAATTACATTTCCAAAAATGTATAAATAGATTTCAAATTTTAATAAGATTTTAAACAAAACTAATAAAAAAGTGAAAAATAATATTTAAAATAAAATAAAATATTTCAATTACATTTTCTTTCTTTCTTTGACTAATTGTCTCCTAATGTTTGATAAAGTGAAGAATGTCCTTGTATTTGATGCACTTGGGATTGGCATCGTGTTACAAAGCATTTATGCTTTTAATATTATGTATACTTCTTTTAATTATTTGGTAATTAAATATTTTATAGGTTTTTTATTTATATGTGGAGATGTTGTTAATGGAAACTATGGAGATTGGTCTTTTCTATTTATTATGACAATTAACATTGTAATACTTGCTTGTGTATGAAAATATTTGTACTTGTTTGTGTCTTACTCTTTTTTTTTTATTATTGAACAAAGACATACATGTTCTCCTACTAATTCTAATAGAAATATGCACAAGTTTTGTTTCTTCCACAAAAGTCATTGAATTTGTTAAAAAAAAATAAAAAATCTTGGTAAGCATACTTATTTGTTTGAAAAGTTTTCAAGTATTCCTTGTTGATATACTCTTTTTATCTCCTTTAGAGGGACTTTGTCTTTATCCATCTATTCAATGTCTCCAAACATGAAAGATCATAAAATTAATGAAATGTGGATAATATAATGAAAAATGGAATAAGTGCATGTGAAATTGATTTCTATCCTACTACCTTGAAAGGTATCAACTTCAAAGATACCCTATCAATTTTAAGTTGAGCACACTCATTTGTTATGTGAACTTAAAGGTTAAAATTTTTAAACATAACATTCTTTTTCACTAATAATATATATACCCAAAAAATAAAAAAAAATGGTTGGACGAGTAAAAAAAAATCCTTATTCCAACCCTAACCCTAACCCTGCTCGAGAGGGAAGATTGTTCCTTAGTCTACTTCTAAATTTACATAAATAGTGGCCGTTGAAAAGTTGGATATTACCCCTCCATATCCTATGAGAGGATTAAAAATGTGAGGGTTCAGATTCCCGATATAAGAACAACATAAACAGCCATGCCAGTATAGGGTTCTATCCTAATGACGAAAAAAACATTCATTCATATTTTGATAGTCATTCATAAAATTAATGATTAATAAAATAATAAAAACTTATTAAAACAACGACCATTTGGCATTATAACAGATTTTGAAAAGATTTTTACCTTCCATTAAAAAGATTTGAAATAATTTTCATATTTTGAAAAGTTTTTTACCTTCCATTAAAGAGATTTGAGATAATTTTCATAATATCATAAGTAATTTTTTAATATAACTTAATAAATAACTTTATGCCTTTCTGTTTCTGATAAGTTGAAGGGCTGGGCTTTTGAAAGAAAATGACGATTTTGAAAAGTTTTTTACCTTCCATTAAAAAGATTTGAAATAATTTTCATAATATCATAAGTAATTTTTTATTATAACTTAATAAATAACTTTATGCCTTTCTGTTTCTGATAAGTTGAAGGGCTGGGCTTTTGAAAGAAAATGACGATTTCGATTTTGAGATTAATATTCCAATCAGTACAGTTAAGTTAACAAAATCAAAAGTTTCAATAATAATTGAGCATTCACACATCTTTTCATAAATATAGAAATATCTTTTAATAAATATAAAAAATTGAAGGCCAATGGTTTCTCTTGCTATGAAGTAAGGTAGTGATTCTTTAATATTTACTTGTGCTTTGAGCAATGGATCATCCACACCTTTTTTCATAAATATAGAAAGATGAAGGTCATTAGGGGAGCAATATAGAAATATCTTTTAATAAATATAAAAAATGAAGGCCAATGGTTTCTCTTGCTATGAAGTAAGGTAGTGATTCTTTAATATTTACTTGTGCTTTGAACAATGGATCATCCACACCTTTTTTTCATAAAAAATTTTCATAAATATAGAAAGATGAAGGTCATTAGGGGAGCAACTTAATTAAATTTTCAGAAAAAACATTTTCCACAGTGGAAGTGTTGGAAATAATGTTTCTATTAATGTATTGTTGAGTTTAGAGAGTTGGTTTGAGATTGTTGAAAAATTCTCTCAACAACTATTCTAATGTTTGGAATTAGTTGGATCTCACTCCAACTATATATTCATGTTTTGTATTTTGATTTGTGTGTAATAACAAATATTAGTTGTGTGTCATATTATACTATGTTTGAGTACAAATTTGGATTAAATCCCTCATGTGATGGCCAGGAAGATGGAATAGAGAGTGGGTGAGTTTTATTCTTATTTTATTTTTCTTGTGTGAAGATTTTGTGTGCCTGTGTCAGTAATTTTTCTTGCACTCCCTCCGTCAAATGTAAAATCTCGTGAATGATCCGCTCTCAAGAAGAGGAAGTGCATGTACCAGTGGGTTGGATTGCATGCAGTGAAGAAGGATCTGTGGAGAGAAAAATAAGAAACCACAAGAGTAGGTAAGATCTAAACGTTGGATTGAAAACCATCAATCCAATCTCCTAATCGCAACGCATGTGCAGTTTACCCTTGTGCAATCGATCTTTAGCATCCGAGAAAGAAAGGAAGAGCACGCTGCCGCCAATACTCCTTGTTGCCTATCATAAAATCTTGCTCGCAGAGAGACCTTCGTTGCTTACAATCACGTGCCTGCTGCTATGTGAATCGATCTATGTTGGAAATGAAATCTGCAAGGTGTTGTGGCATGTTCCATCCAACGGTACTCTTTATGAAGGCCGATGGTCAGATAAATATCTCACTACCAAGTTATTTGAAATTTTGAGTATAGTTAGTAATTGTTGGATAAAATACACTCTGGTCGATATTGTTGATATATGAGTGGTTATATATTTTATATCTATTTTGGTTTGTAAAAATTTATTATGATGCAGAACCAATTAATTGAATAGAGTAACATAATTTCAATTAGTGGTTCTCAACGTTCTTCGATATTGAGAGAATAGATCATTAATGGATTATGTCTACTTTCTGTCATATGTTGGTGGGACTTGTTGTACTTCGGTTCTTCAAGATTGTCAGTTATAGGCTATCCATGTATATATTATTGTATGTGTTTAAGAAGTTCAGTTGTATGATTGACTACTGAAAATATCCAGTAATCATATTGAATTGTCCTATATAACTGTCGAAATTTTCTCTTCGGGAGAATTCCACAAATGGTAGTGTATCCATAAGATAATTTAGTGTTGAGGCTATATTTTGGGTAGTCAAGAAGCGTTATTCCTGCAAGTACATCAATGATGATCTAAAGAACTTATACTTTAAATGGATCAAGTGGTAGCTCGAAAGTGTGGAGAAGAAAAGAGCGAAAACTGGGAGATTGCAGAGTGGGTAGAGTTGCTAATGAAGACCAGCCAGACAAAAAAAAAATGAGACCAAGATTTATATTGTAATT
>ML778030.1:38462-95784 GCA_009831015.1 Picea engelmannii
TAAAGAAATTGTTTTTTTAAAAGTGGATTAAATTAAATAATAATTTTTTTTCAAATATTTAATATAAATTTATATTTTATTTTATTCTATTACATATAGAAAAAAATTTATACTAATTTAAATACTAGAAGAATTAATTTTCTAATATAAACTTATATCAATTTAAATATAAAAAATAAATAATTTTTTTTAACATAAATAATTTTTTTTTATCAATTTTTTATTTGTTTATTTTATTTTATTTTACGAGATCAAAATTGGTGAAAAACAATAAATTACTTGGATTTCTTCAAAATGTTGTTTTGAAGCTTGAAAAGCATTAAGAGAAGCCTTCCAAGATCACTAAAGTTTTTATGACTTGGAAGGTTAGGAAGATCGGTATTGGGACAAATATTTTGAAATTGGGATCTAATTTGAGTATAAGGACTTCGGCATTCTAGAAGAAAGTTCTTTTGATCTTCAACCCTCTTGGTGTCAAAAAGGTGACGAAATTTGTCTTCCCATGGTGTTTTGGGGGTTGCCCAACCCCCAATTTCACTATGCAAAATTAGTTCTTATTTTAGCAATATTGATTCCCTTCTTAATGCTAGTCAAAACAAAGATATTTTTTTATCTTCAAGGTAGGTTTAACTACCTCCTTCTAATATCTTAATTTTCTTTTATCATCTTTTTTATCACACCATAGATTCTCTTTTAATTTAGCTTGTACAATATTTTTAATATCATATGTAGAATAACTTCTTCTTTTATTCCCCAATGATTTAGCCAAGAATTAATATCATTATGTCACCCCCCTTCAACACTTGATCTTGTTATCCATATAGTTTATCTTGTTCTTGTACATGATAAAATTCTTTTGGATCTGGTCTATCTTTCTAGAGGATTCTCGATAGATAAGAAGGTGATAAGTAGAAGATGGATCAATAAAATTAGTGTGGTTAATATAGTTCATATTTTTATCAATTTATTTAAATATAAAAGTGATAAATCATGTATAATCAAATTTTAAACTAATCACATAATTTGATGTTTATGGAATTGGTAATCATATTAAATATATTAGGAAAATAATGGATTAATAAAGTTAATAAAATCAATATAATCTATATTTTTTTCAATTTATTTTTAATATATTTTATTATTAAAAAAAATTATCAATTTATTTTATTATAAAAATAATAAATTATGTATGATCAAATTTAAATTAATAGATGTTCATTACATTGGTAGCACTCTTCGCAATCATAACAAGAATTTGAATTAATAAAGTTAGTATTTTATATATATTTTTAAGTTTTTGATTTTTTTTAACAAGAATTAGAATTTTTTTTTTTTTTTTTAAATAAAAAAGGTGGATCCTATTATATTAACATAAACATCATACAGTAGCTGTTGATGATGCCAGCTGTCCCGCCTAAGCAGGAAACCGGGACAGCTGGACATCCTGAACCAAGTGTTACTCTGTTATCAAAATAGACATGGATTTGCCCTGCCTGAAGGAAACCAAGGCTATCAAACTTATAAGTTTCAAAAAGTATGCCATAGCTAGATATAAAGGAACTGAGCAAGCTAACTAAACTAGAGATAACAGAAGTACCCCTAAACGAAAGCATCATTGAACCGTTTTACATGTGTGCTTCCTCTCGCTCCTCTGCTGTCGCCAGCCTGCTGGAAGTGAGTACGTCTGCGCACACGTCGGACATTGTCGTTGTGGAAGATTCTTGGAGTGGGCCGAAAGAGCATGTCCAGCCTTTGGTCTATCCTGGCGAGGCGAAAAACTTGGTCATCCATTAGAATTTTGAGCTCAAAGATGAGTGGAAGGTGCCATAATTCGGAAAAGGATGGTTGTTCCAGCCCGCCGCTGACGACGGAGGCTTGGTGCCCGGAGTCCATCGCTTCTTTGGTCAGATGCTCCGGTAGTGTCACCGTCCCTGTGGTGGCATTGAGAGGGGTCTCCTCTTCCAAGAAACAGGTGGGGAAGAAGTCCTCCGAGCTGTTGGCATTGAAGTTTTGTGGCGTGTCCCCGAGCGGAGGCTTGTCTTCCTTTTCGAATTTAGTAGTGGGGTGGCTCTGCATGGCTTCCTCCCAAGTAATTTCCTCTACGTATGCCACGCGAGGCGTTTGTGGTCTTCTTTTGCGTCGAGTGGATGTTATGGCTAGTGCCCATTCAAACTTCCTCTGTCGCTGGCGCCGAGACTCGATCATGTACCAAGCGGCACCTCTGCGCGATTTACCTCTTATCCTTGGCATGGTGGAGACCCTCGAGGGGACCAGGGTTCCTGGTGGACTGGCTTCTCTTCTCCAGAGCTTCGGCAGGGCCCTGAATCTCTGCTCCGATGGAGTATGTTGTGGGTACGCTGGTGGAGTGAACACTGCGAGGAGCCAATGCGTCTCTGCACAATTCATCCCTATGATAGTGCGTAAGGATACCGCGACCGCCAAAGCCATTAAGGCTTGGTGCTGGGTGCGCTGGAGGCTGGTACATTTCCCTCGCGCGAGGAGGCTCATCCTGTGGTGGTGGCTACTGCGAACCATGGTGAATTAATGGCAGAAGGGAAGCTCGCTGATTGATGCATTAATGTTGCATCCCAAGGACAACCCGCATGTCTTCTGATGGCTTCGTGGCACCCCATCCAGTGGGGGTAGGTCCTTGGTGGCTAAGGTTTGGCACCTAGTGAAGATATCTGAGCATTCTGAGATGTGGTCCACCCAACAGGAGTAATCAGCTTCCCTTTCGGTGGCTTCATTTGCTAGACAATCCGCTACTCTATTTGCGTCGCACTTCACATGGGAAGGTATGATGCTGAGAGTGGGTATGAGGAGGCGGTTGAAATCTTCTAGTAGTCCTGAGAGTCGCCAACTCTGTGAGATCTTTGAAGGGATACTCCCATTTAGAATCTTGGTGATTAAATGGATGATGACTTGTGAGTCTCCTTCCAGGACTATGTTGTGGTAGTCTTTATCCATTGCTGCTTGTAGGCCTCTCAATAATCCTATTAGTTCTGCAACATTGTTTGTTGTTTCCCCTAGGAAGCCTGCTACCATCCCTAGGATCTTTCCTGCGGAGTCTCTGATCACTGCTCCATACCCTGTTATTCCTGAGTTTCCTTTGGCGGCTCCCTCAAAGTTGATTTTGATGAAGTGAGCGGAGGGGGGGGACCAGGTGATTGGGCTGGCCTGAGGAGGTTTGTTTGTCCTTGGTGTTGAGTGATTGATTGGGATGGGATTCCAGTGTTGAAGAATACACTGTTCCTCGGAAATACAATTGAGGTCCTCCTCTTTCTAGGGTTTACTCCTGACTGTTTTCTTGATTAGTGAGTTGATTCTTTCCCATGTGACCTCTGGCGAGGAGGCTTGGGAGTGGAAGATTCTTCTGTTTCTTTCCTTCCAGAGCTGCCAGAGGACAAATCCTGGTAGAAGCTGCCAGATGTGGTTTGGGAGCGGGCTATTATAGGAGATACAGTCCCAGTGCTCTATTGTGTCATTGATGAAGTTTCAAGATTGATTAGATTTGCGCATGATTTGCGCGCTTTGATCCCATATGCGTTGGCTGTAGTAGAATCCATTGAAAAGATGTTCTTTGGTTTCCTCTTGTTGGTAGCAGAGCACACAGAGGGATGTCCCAATGAAGCCTCTTTTCTTGAGATTTTCCTAGGTTAGAGCCCTATTATGCACCACCATCCACAGAAAGGTGGAAACCTTAGGCCAGAGAGCAGAGTTCCAGACTTTTCTCCATATGGGCTCTTTGACTCCGCCTTAGGGGTGGCTATGTATGGAGTAGGCTTCCTTTATTGTGAAGGTCCCAGCTGTGGAGTATCCCCATCGCAAGATGTCGGGCCCTTCTCTTCTAGGAATTTTCCGTCGATTGGCTTGAGAGTGCCAGCCTCTCAAGTTGAGATTCTCCGGGACTCCGAGGTCTTGGTGAGAGGTTTTCCATTGACGCCAGAGGAGGTGTTGTCCATGAGGTTTCCAAAGATCTTTGACCTTTAAGGAGGCGTGCATATCGATAGCTCCTTTAAGCGTGGCTAGGTCCTCTATTTCATTCAGGGGTTTGAATTGCTGCCATGAGTCATGCCAAAGCATGGCACTCTCTCCATGTCCTACCTCCCAAAAGGCATGGTTCTGGACGAGAGTGAGGTTTTGCCAAGCAGTGTTCCAGATGTTGGGTCCTTGGATTCTGGAGTTGTGCCTGATCAGTTGGTTGACAGGCATTAGGGGGGCATATTTTTGCGTCCAGATTTGTGTCGAGGCCGCTGTTGGAGTTTTTGGCCAACGCCACCAGATTTTGGCTCCCATGACTTGATTGAGCTTCCCCGGGTCCCTTAGGCCTAGTCCTCCTTGGATTTACGCGTGTAGAGTTTGTCCCAGTTCACCAACGCCCATTTCTTGTTGGGTTGATGTCCATGCCAGAGGAAATTTTGTTGAAGGTTTTTTATGGCTTTGATAACATGTTTAGGAGCCGCTAGGACCATGAAGAGATAGGTGGGAAGGGCCTGCAAGACTCATTTTAGGAGGACTAGCCGAGAGGCAATATTGAGGGGTCTGAAGGTCCAATTGCTTAGTTGGTTGGGAATGGAGAGGAGAAGGATGTCCCAGGAGATGGATCTGACGACTTCTCCCATGAGGGGAATGCCTAGATAGTTGGACAGAAGGGAGCTCCTGGGTATACCGAGGAGTCTAGAGATATGAGTTTGAACTGGGACAGGAGTATTGAAAAAGTAGAGCTTGGACTTGTCAAGGTTTAGGGACATGCCTGAGGCTTTCGTGAAGTCGGAGAGGATGGAGTTGAGTTTATTGGCCTCCCGGACTGTGGGGGAGTTGAGAAGGAGGGTGTCATCTACAAATTGGCTATGGGAGAGAGCTAGCTGAATATTGTGGAGAGGTAGACCTTTGAGGGAGCCAATCTGTGAGTGTCGCCTTGATACATCTGCCTAAGCCTTCTGCCATGAGCACAAACAGGAAGGGCGAAAGGGGGTCTCCCTGTCTGATGCCACGGGTGGGTGAGAAGGGCCTGGATGGGACGCCATTTACCAAGATGGAGAAGAAGGTGGAAAAGATGAGGTTGAGGATCTAGTTGACCTGGCCTTCATCGAAACCAAAGGAGTCTAGGATGGCTTTGAGATATTGCCAGCTGGCTCAGTCGAAAGCTTTGGAAAGATCCAGTTTTATTAACATACCTGGGGTTTTGGAATTTTTGAGGGAGTGGATGACCTCATGAGCCAGAATGACATTGTCCATGATTTGCCTTCCTTCTACATACCCGGCCTGTTCCTTGGAGATGACATGAGTCAGGATGGGTTTCAGTCGATTAGCTATCACCTTCGTTATAATTTTGTAGATGAAATTGCAGAGGGCTATAGGTCTGAAATGTTCGGTATTTGTGACTCTTTCTTCTTTCGGAATGACGGTTAGGAAGGTTGCATTGAGCACCGGGAGAACCACACCTGAAGATCTCGATTCCTCTACAACTTCCCAGACGTCTCTTCTGACCAGATCCCAACAATGATGGAAGAAATCAGTGGTGAATCCGTCCGGGCCTGGGGCCTTGCTTCGGGGCATGTCTTTTACTGCCTGGTCCACTTCCTCCTGGGTGATGGGCCTTGTTAGAGCAACGTTTTTCTCTGGGGTTACCAGTGCAGGTATGTGCCTAGTGATTCTTTGTATAGCTTTTGTTCTGTCCTCCTTGGTTTTCGTTAGGAGGTCCTGATAGAAGTTGATTAGCTCTGCTTCTATTTTGGAGTGTTCTCTGACTGTGTTGCCCTGGCTGTCTTCTAAATGGGTGATTCTGTTGACATGACGTCGATGCATCATTGCTATGTGAAAGAATTTAGTGTTCCTTCCCCCTTCCTTGAGCCATTGTACTCGGAATTTTTGTTTCCAAAGAATTTCCTCCTGCTTTCTTCTTTCTTCTAATTGCGCTCGGAGCGTCTCCTCCTCTTTCATTAGGTCAGTGGTTCTAGATCCAGAGATGAAGGTCTTTTGGATCGCCTCCAACCGGCTTTCTATATTTCAGATGTTGTGGAAAATGTCTCCAAAACTGTTCTTGTTCCATTGCTTCAGCAACAGCTTAAAGTTCTTGAGTCTTTGTTGAAATTTGTACATGCTGGAACCATGGTCTATTTCTTCCTGCGCCCACTAGGCCTTGGCTAGGTGCTGGAAGTCTGGGTGAAGAAGCCAGAATTTTTCAAAGCGAAAGGGCTTGAATTTGGGTATTTCTTCTGTGTCTAGATTGAGGGCAGGTGGCCAATGGTCTGAGCCGGCTTTTGGTAGGATGAGGCTTTCCAGATGGGAGCCTGACTCCATTAGTTCCTCAGTGACCAGGAAGCGGTCCAGACGGCAAGCGATGTGTTGGGTGCCTCATCTGCGATTCACAAGAATTTGAATTAATAAAGTTAATATTTTATATTTTTTTAAGTTTTTGAATTTTTTTGAATATATATAGTTAATTGTATTGTGCAATGTAATTTATTTTAGAAAGTTTTGAAAACTTAAATTAATATTTATATTTCTTTCATTTTACTTTAACTATTAAAAATGGAAATCTCACTTTAACTTTTAACTTTATTAATCATTTTAATTTTTAATTTTAATGTTAATTTGATGATTAGCAATAAAAGATGTTAGCATATTCTTAGTTGTCCTCTCAAGTAAATGAATAAGATTCATTGCTCATAACTTCCTTGCATTTATGAATGCATCACTTAACCTGATTACTTTTTCACATTTACCTAATCATATTAAGAAATTACTGTAAAGCCATATGATTGCCATTTTAAATGATTAACAAGAATTAATATCTATGAAAATTTTTATTATCAAGTTTTTGGAGTGTGAATGGTATTCGTTTTCTTTTTATGGAGTGGAGTTTTAAAGAGAGTTTTAACGAGGCCATTCACCAACGGACTTTGAGGCTGTGCTAGTTTAAGAAGAGAGGAGAGGAAAGTAATAAACGGAATTCTCACTTTAACTTTTAACTTTATTAATCACTTTAACTTTTAATTTTAATGCTAATTTCAGTTATTTAAGAAGAGAGGAGAGGGTTGTGTAGGTAATAATTTTGTATGCTTTGTAAGAAATCAAGAAGAATTAGTTAATATGAGGATTAGAAGGCTACGACCTTGCTCTTATGTAATCGTCCAACTGCTGTGAAGTAGACTATTTTATTAGTCATGTGATTTCTGACTTTGGTGCTCAACTCGGCCGTTGATATCGAAAATATGCCTTTGGGTGTGCTGATGTATTTTATATCGTGTTGTTTCAAACCTTTTAAGATAGAGCAATGGTCCTGTCCAAAACCAGGTGAACAACAAGTTCATCATCTTTGGGTTTCTTGCACACCACCATTGTAACTCCACCTTTCAATGAGGGTGAGCGTGTTGATCAAGGTGACACGGCCATTGTATCTCCACCTTTCAATCGGGATGAGCATGGGATGAGCATGTAGATCAAGGTGAGTGTAGCATCTTCATTAAGTGTTGTAGTATGTGCATTGGAATGCTCCAAGATGAAAACAAAGCACGGGATGACATCGAAAGCATCCCTCGTGCAGTAGAATTAAGAAATAAGGGGATCAAATTTGAACGATGCAACCGAGGCATCATGGAGATTAAGCTTGATCAGGACAACGCCACAATTTCTCTTTCTCCGATCTGTATCCAAGACAGCACAGAGATGGTATTCCGTAACTTAATCGCTCTTGAGAAGCACCAGCCATTTAAAATCAATCACATGACTTGTTGCGTGTTTCTCATGGACGAATTGATCGACTCGCACGAAGACGTGGCTTTGCTAAGAAGAATGGGCGTCCTTATAAACTGGCTTGGGAGTGACCAAAAGGTTGCCGACCTTTTCAACTGTCTATGCAATGACGTCATCATGAGTAGTGAAGATGCCTTCAACGCACTGAGAAAAGAAGTGAATGCGCACTACAAAAATAAAATGAAGGTCCAGATTGCAGAGCTTGTGCGGGATCATTTCTCATCGCCGTGGAAAGCTTTAGCTTTGGCAGCGGCCATTGTTATACTGTTTCTCACCGTGGTACAAACGATCTTCTCAATTATATCGGTATATAAGGGTAAGTGATTAGTACTCGGTTGGAAATGGCAAGTGATCAGTACCTCGCTTGGCAATTATATATGTAAGTGATTAAAATTTTGATGAGGATGTACCACCAACTTTATAAGCTAGGGAGCTTTCTAGTTCTTGTGATTTGGGGTTTTCTAGTTAGTTTGAGTGAATTTGTACATTCAGTATAAGAGAGAGAACTTTCTACTTAGTTTAGGCGATGGTAAGTAACAATATTTGTATGATGTATCTCCTATTGAATATTATTTCGTTGTGTTTGTTTAGACATTTTGAAATACTCTCTAAAAACTTCATAAATAGATATTTTAGTTTTTTTTTTTTCATAAGAAAAATGACTTATATTAAGAAATATAATGGAACTCTTATAAAAACTTTTAGAAGGTCAGAATTTCTCATCCTTTGTTGCTGCATTACAATCAAAGATTACATCATATCTTATCATACCCACAGAGTTAGGAAGCTCTTTTATAGAGTCTTTAGAAAAAACTTCTTCTTTAAACTGATAAAAAATAGCATATCCAATCTATCAAAAAAAATTGCATGTCCTTATTTAACTGCTGCAAAATATAAACCATCATCCTCAATAGTTAATGCTTCTTTTGAAAGTAGATCATCTTCCTTGTTGTATTCTCTGTAAATATGTTGAGCTTTAAGCTGTGTGAAATTCCTGCTAGATCTCTGATTTTTTTCATCCAAGGCTGCAATAAAACCACTTGTAGATTGTTTGCATTAGTAAACCAATCAATAATCACTTTTGAATCACCTACCAAATGCAACCTTGTTACCTTTTTAAAATGAGCATAGTATAAAATACACCACAATGCTAGAAGTTCATCCTTGGTATTAGAGCCACTGCCACAATTTATTTTGATTCTAAAAGTACCCAATAGCATTTTAAAACAACTCATGCTCCACAAAAATCCTCCCTTTCTTGTGAAGCACCATAAAAAAAAACCACAGCCCGATCCCAAAAGAGTAAGGGTGGTCTATGAATCCTCCTTTCCTTCCTATTGTGACATACTTTTATTTCTCCCAAAACCTGTAAAATACTTGAACAAACTATGTTCCTATTCAATGATCTATCTTCAAAAATAACAAGGTTTCTATGTTTCCAGAGAAAATTAGACTTGGGATTTCTATACTTTCTCCCTTCCTTCTTTTCCAGTTCAAGATACAATCACTCACTTGTCCTCCTTCCCAAATAACATCACAATTTAAATCCTTAAGTATTAAAATCCAAATTTCTTTAGTAAAGTTAAAATCCACAAATAAGTGATTCACAGTCTCCTCACAAATCCCACAGATCTACTAGGGCCATGAAATCCTAACTAAGTTTTTCCAAGTTAGAAATCTTTGTTCTAACAATAGCCACATAAAAAGTTTAATTTTTAATGGCAAAAGTTTAATTTTAAATGGCAATATCAATATACCGGGTTCAATCACTTCATCCTCTAGCATTTGTACTTCATCAACTTTCTTTGCACTTACTTATCCACTTTATTTAGCTCAATACCCAAGCTTGCTAAACCTTTTAGGATTGGAAAGAGACTCAAAAGATGTATGGAGATTTTAGTTGTGGTAATAAAGTGGCATAGAATGTGCAATCTTTCACAAATTAATCTTACACTAAATCACAACATAAATGCAATCAATCTTAAAAAAAGAATAACATGATTATATAATCTTTTAAAAATTAATCCTATATATATTAATGTAAAGCTTAATAAAAATGAAAGCATGTTTTTATTAAAAAAAATAAACTCATAATATTTAATAATCCTCCACAATTTTTACAAATTCTATAAATATAAGAAAAATTCAAAAATTCTATAAATAAATAAAAAAATCAATGTATTATTTTTGTGAATTTAATTTAAAATTTAAAATATATTTGATCATTTAAATTAGTAATATTAATTTTCATTTAATAGTAATATTACATAATTATTTTTCCATAATTAAAAAAACACATAATTAATTTACTCTTAAATGTCTCCACAAACTATTTTTTCAAAAGTGGCTCTTAAATGTCTCAACAAACTCTATTTTTTTCAAAAGCCATTATTAAATGTCTCAACAAATTATTTTTTTTAAATCCATTAAGTAATGTAGGATTATGTTTTGTGTAATACACTACATGCTACAAGGATTAATAAATAAAGAGTTTTCTCAATTTCTCCCATGAAATATAAATACTTGAATGTGGAAAGAATTTGAAATATAAAAAAGAAAGATGAAACAAGAAAGCAAGCATGCTTTTACAATTACGACTGTCTCATTGAGAATAAAAGATACATGTTTTTTTTTCCATAATTTTAGAATTCTCTCTATGAAAATCTTGCAATGTGTCATTTTGTCATTATATAGAAAAGAAATTATTCACAATGTTATTTTTTTTAAGTAAAAAAGGGGTGTTAGCTACTATATTAAGTTGACGAAAATACAGAGAGATATATCTTTACTGTTGCCACCAAATGTGCTGCCATTTTATTGGAAACCATCATAGTTTGGGGCACTTGTAGCATGTCTAGGAAGATAAGCCAAAATACTGTTTCACCATCTATCCTGCCCGAAGGAAACCAGGATAGATGGCAGTAGACCATATTAACTCTGAACAACAAGATTGAAAACCAGACTAAAAAAAGACAAGCTCAAATACTCGGTGACCTGTTGCCCTCGCCCTCCTGACACGTGGATTTGTCTTGAATGACAAACGGTTGTGCGCATGTTGGGCATCTTCATTTTGCTGGAGCGTTGAAGTAAGCGTCCAAGAGCAAGTCCAAGCGTTGTCCCATGAGGAAGGCTCTGTGCTCCTGGTCTTCCATTTGGCCTCGGAGTTCGAACACTAGATCCATGTGTGTTGTGCGAAGGAGTGGAGCATGCATTTATCTTGTTGCTACCTTGTCTGAGGTTCCTTTCTCCGCTTCGTCTCTGGCCTCGTTCTTTTCCATGGCGGCAATGTCTGTGTGGTGCACCATTACTGCACAGGTCCTTTTCAAGACCTCATCCTCGTATGGAACCTCCTTGACATAGCAAGTTGGGCAGTCTTCACAGAGCCTCCTCCTTTTCGTGTCTATTGCTTGAGGCTTCAGGGCCTTCGCGATGTTATCTTCTTTGGTTGGGAGAGCTTCTTCGAGCCTGTCCGTCAAGATGCTTCCATCTTGTGTTTCAGGCTCATTTGCATGAATTTCTGCTTGCTTAGTGTCTGTGGGCTGCCAATTGTCCAGAGCCAGTTCTCCATTGCAGACTGAATTTTGGTGGCATGGAGTGCAAGACGGGTGACTTTCGCTCTTTGCCAAAGGATAGAATTTGCCAGTGAGAGTGCTCGATCCATGTGTTGCCTTCTCTATCGTTGAGCAACATGAGTGTGCCAAGATGAACTGTGGCAAGGCTTTCCTCACTCCCTTGGCATTGTGGAGGAGGAGTGAATAGAAGACACCCCCGAATTCGACAAGATACAGATACAGACACACCAGAGCTTGCAGTCGACAGGGTGGTTCAGCGCAAGAATGAACCAGTTGCGTCCGAGGCTCCTTGCTATCATATTTTCATGGGACAACTGCACCTGGATCCTCTTTAACTCGACCATATTTAATGTTTGCAGTGTTGACTCCTTCATGTGAGGGAGAAGTCTCTCATCCGTAGGTCTATTGTAGTGTCCTTCTCCCATTGTTAATACTGAAGAGATGGGGAGTGGCTTGCAACATTTAAGTCGTGGTTTAGTGCTAAGATGAGTGGCCATGTAGGTCTACGTGTCACCCCATCCGGGGCGAAATTCTTCACAATGTTATTGATGTACATAATAAACAATATATTCTCATCTCTCACATGAATTTGATGGTCAAAAAAGAGGATATGGGAAATCTCGGAACATGTGATTTTAGAAACATGTTTTTAGAAACATGCACTTGTTCCTTTTAAACTAGCCTCGACACCTTCTAAATGACAACACAATCCTACCATGCCATCCACCAAATAAGCAATTAAAGGTTAACCTGTGCATGTTCATCACTATATGAATTAAAAAAAGAGGCCACAAGTCCCAATTTTTCTATCCTACTTCCTTCAAAACTATGAAGCACATTTCATAGTAGAGTAAGGCATGTTTAAGTGTAGAAGATTCCCCATATCTCACCACAATGAGGATGAGAGAGGATGGCCTTGTTGTCATTCAATATTTTTTATAGTTGTATTGGCATTTTCTTTCTCGTTCCTTCAAATTTGAGGTAGGTTTTTATACTGACTATGATGTTCATACTTGTTAAATTCTTCAAATTTAGAAAGAAAACAAAATTGTTTCATAATTGTTAAAATACAACCTTTAAATTATGTTGGAATGGAGCATACACATGACTAGAACCTAGACCCACCACCTCTAGATGAATAAATTACCAATAGTAACCTCCAACCAAAATTTGAAGATGCAAACACTAATATTGGCAATGGCATTGAAACACCTAGAAACCTAATTGGTTGTTTTAGGAGTACCAAAGAGACAACACCCCTTTCATTTGTTGCATCCTTGAGACAATTGTGTAGAATTGTGGTGAAACATGCACATAGAATCTAGCTAACAACAATTCATACAAATCTTGCAAATTGAGATAAGGGGAGAAGAGATGAGAGAAAAGAATCAATATAATTATGTTCATTGTTGATTAAAATGGTAAAATACACATGATATTCTCTACATGGCTATAATTATGTGAAGTTGCCATAGTAGTGATCTAGAGAGATCTAGACACTCACTGACAGAAATCGAAGTAATATGCCACATAGTCCTAGTTAATTGATCCATGCAATCATCAGTTAACCAAGTCACACATGTGGAAGTGAGAGAAACACATGCAACTATTGGTGATACAATCGAGGTTTCCATGTCTGAGTGACTTCCACTAGTCTAAATAAGTGTAACTAAGTGTAACTAAATCTGAACTGAAGAGGAGTGTCCTAGTTTAACACTATGCAAAAGAAAAATATGGTAGTCAGAGTTGTAGACTATAAACTTATTGCAGGACACTTATATAAGATGGGTGCAAACAAAATTTTGATAAGGTGTGTATTAGAGAATGAAGGGCCTAGAATTTTTGTAGAAGATCATGAGGGAATAGCTGGACGACATTATGCAGGAAAAGATACCGTGCAAAAGGTATTGTGTGCAGGATTATGGTGGCCAACAATTCACAGAGATGCCAAGGAATATTGTCAAAAATGTGATGTTTGTCAGAGGGTGGGAAAACCCAACTTAAGGGATGAGATGCCTCTGAAACCACAAGTAACTTTGTAGGTATTTGAAAAATGGGAAATAGACTTTGTTGGACCAATCCATCCACCAACAAAAAGGTTAGGATCTAGATATATCGTTACTACAACTGATTTTTTAACAAGATGGGCAGAGGCAACACCACTTAAAGATTGCAGCACAAAAACAACAACACACTACTTGTTTGAGCAATTGATCACTAGATTTGGATGTCCAAGAATTTTGATGAGTGACCAAGGTACTCACTTTATCAACAATACTATCATGGCTATGACTAAGGAGTTTGAATTCTATCACCAGAAGAGTACACCATACCATCCTCAAGCAAATGGAACAATAAAAGCCTTCAATAAGATCTTGGAGAATGCTTTGACAAAAATCTACAATGTCAAGAGGGATGATTGGGAATTGAAACTACCAACAGTACTATGGGCATACAAGACTACATGTAAGAAGATGACAGGACAAACACCATTCAGGTTGGTGTATGGGAAAGAAACAATGGTGCCATTAGAATTTGTGGTACCCAGTTTGCGTGTAGCAACTATTACCAACATGACAGAAAGAGGAACATTAAAGGAAAGATTAAATCAACTAATGGAGATGAAAGAGGACATGATTCTAGAAAGATTTCACCAAGAAGTACAGAAAAAAAGAGACAAAGCTTGGCATGACAGACAAATTAAGAGGAAGAGTTTTAATGAAGGAGACTTAGTCTTTCTCTATGACAATAGATTTTTTCAACATCGTGGAAAATTTAGAATGCATTAGCTAGGGCCATATGAAGTAAAGACTGTCATAGATGGGGGATATATACAACTAAAGGATATAGGAGGAGAAAAAATCAAGGGAATGATCAACGATAGTTGACTGAAACTGTACAGGGACAGTCAATGTCCTAATGCTTAAAAAGTTACAACGCAGTGAGAAAGGCATGTATACAATGTACTATAGCAGAGATTAGGACAAAAAAATGATAAAAAGAAATAAAAAGGAAAAAAATAAGGAAAAAGAAATACAAAAATAAAAAAGAAAGAAAATACAAACATATTGGGAAATACCGTGCGCAGCGATAGTGGACTTAGCGCATCAAAAAAAAAAATGTATGCTCACAACATATGGGTGACAGAAAGAAAAATACCGTGCACTAAGGAAAAATAACAGTGGAAATGCATGACACACTCAAAAAGTTCATCGCACCAGAAAAGGGACCAATGGTCCGAAAAGCGAAAAACGACAGTTAGGGAAAAAAGGCGTGAATTTGGGGGCATTTATGAAATTAAATGAAACATACTCGAAAAGCTTCATCACATTATTCACAATTAGGGAATCTTCTCCGAGAATCTTCATGACATTCATTGAACTCTCTATATAAATGGGAAACACAGGCAAAACAACACTTATTGTTGTTACACATTATTTTCGTCATCCCTATGACCGTTAATGATGTAAACCTATATGTAGTCTTTAGAGGGGTAAGTGGCCTGAGTTCCTGAAGAAAGAAGGGAGAAGAACTTTTTCTAAGAAAAGAAGTTGCATTTTCCTTTGTAAAAACCCTATAAAAAAGGAAGTTCGTAGGCTGCATTATAGCTAGGGTGCAAGAATGTCTGATTCTCGCAGGCTGCATCATAGCTAGGTCATGAGGAGTTCGTAGTCTGCTCTATAGGCTGGGTGTGAGAATGCTTACATGTGGGAAAAACGAGTGTTTTCTCGAATCTTCTAGAAGGAGAAACTTCCATGGTGAGGTGGCATCCGAATGGTTTGGATCTTACTTGATTTCATGATTTAGTGGGATCATCCTAACCTCCTCACCTTATCCTCTTCAGCTTATAANAGGAGAGGAGCTCTCATGGATAAGGGATAAGTTGGATTTGGCTTGGAATTATTAGCTTGGTTTGAGTGTCTTAGAGTTCTTCCTTTGTCAAGATAGATTGTGAATATTATCAGATCTATGCTTTTAGAATTCTTGGAGTGGAAGTGTGTGGGGAACGAAGGACATTTGGAAGGGACCTTACGACGTCAAGGCCATTGTTGTAATCTCTCTTTCACATTTAATATGATACAGTAATATGATTCTTTCCTATAAAGCTTGTTGTGTTTTATTGTATGATTCCTTGATCACATACATAGGTTTATATTGAGTTCATGCTATTACTATCACTTTGGTTGGTTGCGTTCTTTTGCAGGTTCATCGTTGTATGAGTGTTGGAATGGAGCTAGGATGGTGATGGTGAGAGAAAGCGACATTTAAACAATATGTCACCTATCTCTGTTTAGTTAGTAAATTCAATATTTAAAACTTAAGAAAAGCGTCATGTTCTGGTGTGTTTTGTTCTAGATCTAGGTGGATATAGGGAGATCAGTTTGTGTCCGCATATACCAATTTATCCAATAACAATTGTGAAATCACAAACTCACAGATCTAGAGAGAACAAAGACAACAGGAAAACAAGTGAGTGCACAGTGTGAACCAACCAAAGTCTATTAAGAAAAAGCAAGCAACACCCACTATGGCACCACAAAATATTGACACACCAAGACAAACCGAAAGGAAATACATAAGCATCCTTATGGAATGACAATAAACTATGGAGGACAAGCAAGAAATGGCTCAGAGAGAGGGAATTGTCAATGTTGATGCAATTCCCTCCTCACAGAATGAAACAATGAGAGCCACACTAGTCGAGGAAGAAGCACAAGCTCCAAAAATGGTTGAATTGATTTGCCCAGAAATGCACGGGGCCGCCAAACAAGTGATGTAGGCAACCTGGGGCAAGGTTCATGCAACAACATAAAGGGTTAGTAGTAGAAGACATAACCGGGCAGTCGGACTCAGGCACAGAAGATGGACAAGTAAAGGTTGGGACCTGTAGCACGCTAATAAAACAAAAGGGAAAACAACCCATGACGTTGTCCCTACATAAGAATATTGATGCATCGATTGTAATACCACACATTCTAGAGTGGGTGCAGGCCACGCCGACCCTACTAGGGTGCGTCGAAAGGCTACGGTACTCAGACCACGATGTGGCTGACGCTGGAAAATTCCCAGAATTTGTGCAACAAGTGTACATGGCAAGAATAGGCACAAGACCATTTGGAGATCCTATGATGAACTGAAGCAATGGGAAACAGCCCTAGCAAACGCATGGATCCTAAACCTCATGGAGATTCCCCACTTATTATGGGGGAGAGAAGTGAATAAATGCGTCAAGTAGTTTATGGCAGTCCTCCACGGAGGCTTTTTATGGATGGAAGAACTTGCCTCCATTGACGTGGAATTGATTTCATTCATCACAAGTCTTCCATAAATGGGCGAGAGTCTTGCGCAGTACCTAGATGACAAGACAAAAGAGAAATTTCTCGCCAAGGAAATGAAGAAAACATATGGCACAAAGAGGGGCTCGCGCGGGATCATCATAAAAATAATCAATGGTGCAACCACCAGAATGGCCACAAAACTCATGGCTTGCAAACTGTTAAGGAAGTGCCACAAGGAGGAAGTCCCTGCAGGGGTTGTCGCAACAGCAACACAGTGCACCAATGGAACCATGCTTAATTGGCCCCCCTATCTATTGAACATGTTCCTCGATGAATGTAAAGATGCGTAGGACTTGGGAACAGAGTTCCATTACTCATGGTTGATAATCCTGATAGCATTAATCGGGTGGAGGGAGCCTCCATACTCCTATTTTTGCGAAAGGATAGGCCGTTTTTGTGAAACGCAGTACACATCATTGGGGAGAACTTTGGACCCCAAGAATAAAAGTGGAAACACATGTACCTTTGTGTGGTACTTCATCGACATCCAGGAGAGCATAGCCAATACATGGAGAATCACTCTAGAGGTTGTCGCACAATATCAAGGCATAGAAAAATTCAGAGCTACACGCCACAACATGTGGATCGAAGCACGCAGGGATCCAACGAAGAAATGGTTGGATTTACGGGACTACATCAAGGAAGAAGAGGTGGAAATGGAAATACATGACTAGAAAGATGATTGGAGGATCCTAGTCCTCACCAAAAAAATTCCAAAAGGAAAAGAGGTAGAAGCAGGTTCATCTAGGATACCTGCAAGAGATAGCGTTGTGCCTAAGAAGTTGACACAGCAGTGGAAGCCCAATTAGAAACCGGCGCAATAGAATAAGGGGAGTGCTCCAAAGAAGGATGCATAGATAGGAAAAAAGGACACTGCCTCGGTGCAGGAAACACATGAAAGGGGGTACATGCCCACACAAGAAACCCCTTTGGCAGCCACCCCACAAGAAACAGGGCCATGCAAATAGTTATACATATAGGGGGATTGTGCAAGAATTCCAAGGCTCATAAGCAACTACCAGAGTACACAATTACAAAGGATGATGTCGACCTTGTTGCACAAAAAGTACAAGAGCACACAGTCGAGGAGTTTGAAGAGGGCCAGTACCAATGAGGGAAAATAAAATATGATTTGGCTGACATAAGGCAGGTCTTGGAGGAAATAAAGGTAGCGTAAAGGCCTGTAAGGGGAACAAAACATTTCCCCTCAGCAACAGAAATAGAGAAAAGGACTACCTGAGTGAAGAACATATTATCCATACCATAGCATAGGCAAGTCCAACTTTCCAAATAACACTAGAGATGTTGCAGGTGGACGAGGCCGCAGCCCAGACACTAGGTAAGGATCTGGCGTAGGTACAGTTGGTACTAGAAAAAATACCAACAAAGGCACTATACAAACTTCAAGTCAGTGTCGTGCATGAAGTGGAATTGTATGCAAGGACATATGCGATGGAATTGAAACATACTAAGAATAGAAAGGATGCCTCGGAACAGGTAATCGAGCAGGTGAATATCGAAACAAAAGAGGAGAAAAAATGAGCTAATAAGTTAGAACAGGGATTAACAACAGTTTATGCTCGCATCCCATATATTGTGCATGCACCAGAGAAAAGTGCAGAGGAGAAGATCAACCTGGTCTTGCAGATAATTGAAAAATACAAGCAATAGATTGAGGAGATTAGGGAAAGGATTAACCTTACAACTCCTCCCGAGGTTCGCGGGTAGAGGAAACAATAAGTTTCACTCCAAATGACAGAGTTGGAGAAACAAGCAGGTGCAACAGAAGAAGTGTTTGAAAAAGAAGCGTAGTTATGGACAATCCTAGAAGAGGACGAGAAGGTCCAACAATTGGACCGAGAAGAGGAAAGACTCAGCGCTGCCATAGAAGATCTTAAACAAAGGCAGAAGATAATGAGCATCACAAAGTTCTTGAAGGGCTCTAAATATATGAAGAAGTTTTAGTCAGATTTGAAAGCAGTGTAGATGCAAAAGCAAGAGAGACAAGTAAAAGTGGAACCCCTCCAAGATCAAGCATCACAGATGATCACGCAGTTGTAGGAGGAAAATAAAATCATGGCACAAGCACAAATAGAGGGTGAAACACTAATCCAAGAGGAGATCATAGTGAAATCAGTGAAGGCACTCACAAGAAAAGTCACATAGGTCAAGGAAAGAGGACATGAACTTGTAGACAAGTTCCATATTTTGGAGACAACAGTAGAAGGAGCATGCACTAACTAAGTTGCTTGGGACAAGACATATGTTAGTGTTGGAGGCCTGTTGGGCACATGCCTATTTTGAGAAGAAAGGTTATTTTGAGCATAGGCATCGTTTTGGAGAAGAAAGACTATTTTTGGAGAGACCTAAATTTGGAAAGAAGACTTAATTTTGGAGAGCGCACAATCGAAGGCGAGAAAGCAACATGCAGAAAAAGAAGGAAAAGCAACATGCATGAGGAAAATAAACATGCAAGGCGCACAAGTATAGAAACCTAATCATGCTAGGGTTAGGGGTATGGACAATGATTGTAACGACTATAAGCCTAAAAAATAATATAAATAAGAACCTAGGAGGTCTAGGTCGGGGGTTCTTTTTGATGTTTTTCTGTGAAGTAGTACTTGAATTATTGGTAAAGTTCAGCGTTGTAGGTTTGAGGTTGATATAGAAGAGTCAAGTAGGACATATTTTGGGGGTTAGATCATAGGCCGAGGAGCCTGGTGTGATCTAGTCCACCTTATATAAGGTCTTAAACCTATTGGTTATTGTAAGAAATAAGATGTAATGCACAAAGCACTATATTTTGTACCAGACCTAATAAAAGAGAAGAGAAACTAGATCTTAGTGGACATAGCCCAAGAGGGGGTGAACCATGGTAAAACATGTGTATTGTGTGTTGATCGAATGCATATTTACTTTCTGTCAATAATTGATCATATTTCCTTTTGTTAATGATTGAGTTATAAGTGAACGGTTAAGATGAATCTGTTAGAATGCATGCATGGATTAAGAGATGAATAAATTTTAAGAATAATGAAGGGATAATGTGATGAATGCATGAAGAAGGTAGAATACAAACCTAGATCTCCAATCATTCCTAGAATGCAAGCACTTGAGCATTGCAGTCACCCATAAATTTATCTCGAGTGAGACTATGCAGTGCACTCTGTGCATTGTGTTACTGCCTAGTTTACCAGGAGGGCCGATAGTTTTAGAGGGTTTTGTTGGAAACCTGTTAAGCTCATAAACTGGGTCAACCCAAGAAGTAGCAGAGAGATATAAATCCAACAATTGGTGTTCAACCATTTATTCCCGAGTTAATTTATGGACCTTGAGAGGAGGGGAAGGAGGGAGAGGATTGGTGGGTCGAGGGCGAGGAAGAAAAGAGGGTTTTTTGTTCTGGGAAAAAAAACTTGTTGTGCTTCTTTGACACATTTGGTTTCTTCCAACCAAGTCTAAGGGCGATCCATGAGGAACTGAGATCAAATTCCATCCTTTAGGCCACTAATAAAGCATTCCTAGAAGAAGTCATCTGTCATGCCCTCTATTTTGAAGGTCAAGTTCTCAAAGGATGTTATAAAGTCTTCCACTATGAATGATTGTTTCAACTTGGTCAAATGACCTAAATAGTGGGTGTCAATGTCAAAGAATTCATAGATTTCTGCAACAAACTTGATCCATGAAACATACCCTTGGAGTGTATTTTTATGCCATTTCCACCATTTCTATCATTTAGGATCTGGATAGAGAACAACATAATGAAATTTGGCCAACTTATCAATAACACCATGCAAAGAAAAATAGTGCTCCATTTGAGTGACCCAACCTGTAGGATTTGAGCCATCAAATTTATTGACCTCAACTCTGGGAAGACAGGGGTCACGATGAAAGGAGCTAGATTGAAAGACCATATAATGTGAGCATTCAGCACCATCTAAGTGGGATGGTTGTTCTGAGGAGGAAGGGCTCTGGGAGCGGTTCAACAAGTAGTTGACAGTAGTTGATAGGGGTTGTCACAACTGCAGCACAGTGCACCAATGGCACCATGCTCAGTTGGGCCCTTTATCTATTGAACCTGTGTCTCGACAAATGTAAAGACATGTAGGACTTGGGAACAGAGTTCCATTACTCATGGTTTATAATCCTGATAGCATTAATCTGGTGGAGGGAGCCTCCATACTCCTACTTTTGCGATAGGATAGGTCGTTGTCATGCAGCATGGTACACATCATTAGGGAGCACTCCAGACCCCAAGAATAGAAGTGGAAACACATGAACCTTTGTGTGGTACTTCATCGACATACAGGAGAGCATAGCCAATACATGGAGAATCACTCCAGAGGTTGTCGCACAATATCAAGGCATATCATAATTCAGAGCTACACGCCACAACATGTGGATCCAAGAACGTAGGGATCCAACGAAGGAATAGTTGCAGCTACGGTATTGCATCAAGGAAGAGGAGGTGCAAATGGAAATATGTGATTGGAAAGATGACTAGAGGATCCCAGTCCTCACCAAAGAAATGCCAAAAGGAAAAGAGATAGAAGCAAGGTCATCTAAGATACCTATAGGGGACAGCGTAGCACCTAAGAATTCAACATAGCAGAGGAAGCCCAGTCAAAAACTGACACAGTAGAATAAGGGGAGTGATCCAAAGAAGGACACTACCCTAGTGCAGGAAACATAGGGAAAGGGGGACACGACGACAAAAGAAACCCCTTCGAAATCCACCCTACAAGAAACAGGGCCACCCAAACGGTCGTTTATACATATAGGGGGGTCATGAAAGAATTCCAAGGCTCATAAGTAGCTACCAGAGTACACAATTATGAAGGACGATGTCTAGCTTGTCACAGAAAAAGTACAAGAGTGCACAGCCGAGGGATTTGAAGAGGGACAGTACCAATGAGGGAAAATACAAGATGATTTGGCTGACATAAGGCAGGTCTTGGAACAAATAAAGGTAGCGCAAAGGCCTGAAAGGGAAACAAAACATTTCCCCTCAGTGACAAAAGCAGAGGAAAGGATGACCTGAGAGAAAAACATATTATCTATACCATAGCATAGGTGAGTCTGACTTTCCAAATAACACCAGAGATGTTGTAGGTGGACGAGGTCGTAGCCCAAACACCAGGTAAGGATCTAGCATAGGTACAGTTGGTACTAGTAAAAATACCAACCAAGGCACTATACAAGCTTCAAGTCAGTGTCACGTAGGAAGCAGAATCGTGTGCAAGGACAGATGTGATGGAATTGCAACATACTAAGAATGGAAAGGATGCCTTGGAACTGGTAATCAAGTTGGTGAATCTTGAAACAAAAGAGGAGAAAAAATTCACTAATAAGTTAGAACAAGGATTAACAACAGTTTATGCTTGCATCCCATATATCGCGCATGCACCAGAGAAAAGTGTAGAGGACAAGATCAACCTGGTCTCGCAGACAATTGACCAATACAAGCAAGAGATTGAGGAGCTCAGGGAAATGATTAACCTTACAACTCCTCCCGAGGTTCGTGAGCAGAGGAAACAAGAAGTTGCACTCCAAATGATGGAGTTGGAGAAACAAGCAAGTGCAATAGAAGAACTATTTGATAGAGAAACATAGTTATGGACAATCCTAGAAGAGGACGAGAAGGTCCAACAGTGGGACCAAGAAGAGGAAAGAATCAACGTTGCCATACAAGAGCATAAAGAAAGGGAGAAGACAATGAGCATCATAGAGCACTTGAAGGGCACTTAAGATATGAAGAAGTTGCAGTGAGATTTAAAAGTAGTTTAGATGCAAAAGTAAGAGAGACAAGCAGGAGTGGAACCCCTCCAATATCAAGCAGTCTAGATGATCACACAGTTGGAGGAGGAAAATAAAATCATGGCACAAGAACAAACAGAGGGTGAAACACTGATCTAAGAGGATATCACAACGCAATCAGTGGAGGCACTCACAAGAAAAATCACGCATGTCAAGGCAAGAGGACATGAACTCGTAGACAAGTTCCATATTTTGGAGACAACAGTAGAAGGAGTGTGCACTAACTAAGTTGATCGGGATGAGCCGTATGTTAGTGTTAGGGGCATGTTGGGCACAAGCCTATTTTGAGAAGAAAGGCTATTTTGAGCGTAGGCACAATTTTGGAGAAGAAGGTCTATTTTTGGAGAGACCTAATTTTGGAAAGAAGACTTAATTTTGGAGCATGTGCAATGGAAGGCGAGAAAGAAACATGCATAAAAGGAAGGAAAAGTAGCATGCATGAGGAAAAGAAACATGCAAGGCGCGTAGGCAGAGAAGCCTAATCATGCTAGGGTTAGGGTTTTAGACAATGAGTGTAACGACTATAAGCCTAAAAACTAGTATAAATAAGAACCTAGGAGGTCTAGGTCAGGTGTTCATTTTGATGTTTTTATGTGAAGTAGTACTTGAATTATTGGTAAATTTCAACGTTGTAAGTTTGAGGTTGATATAGAAGAGTCAAGTAGGACATACTTTAGGGGTTAGATCACAGGCTGAGAAGCCTGGTGTGATCTAGTCTGCCTCATAGAAGGTCTTAAACTTATTGGTTATTGTAAGAAATAAGTTGTAATGCACAGAGCGGTATATTTTACAGCATACCTAATAAAAGAGCAGAGAAGCCAGATCTTTGTGGACATAGCCCAGGAGGGGGTGAACCATGGTAAAACATGTGTAATGTGTGATGATAAAATGCATATTTACTTTCTATCAATAGTTGATCATATTTCCTTCTATTAATGATTGATTTATAAATGAATGGTTAAGCTAAATTTGTTAGAATGCATGCATGGATTAAGAGATGAATAAATCTTAAGAATAATGAAGGGATAATGTGATGAATGCATGAAGAAGGTGGAATACAACCCGAGATCCCCACTCATTCCTAGACTGCAAGCACTTGAGTATTGCCATAAGAATGATATCATCGGCATAAAGAAGAATATTGATGACTATACCAGCGAGAGTATGGCTCACACAACCTGCTTCTTCCATACAATCTTCTAGCTTGTCAATGTATATGCCAAAAAGGGTAGGGGACAAGGGACAACCTTGCTTGACTCCAATATTGTAGTTAAACTCTTTTGACTAGCCCTCAGTGTTCTTAGACTTGGAAATAATGTTCTCATATAGCCTTATTGTGTCATCCCTCAACTCAAAAGACACTTTTATCTCTTCCAACCTATTCCAAAGCTTTTTCCTCGAAACTATGTCAAAAGATTTTCTAAAGTCAACTAAACAACAAAAAATATTGGTTTTAGTATTGTGGAACTCCTTTGCAATGATCTTAAAGGTAACAAGATGGTCCATAGTTGATATATATATATATATATATATATATATTAGTCTTTCGCTAGAAAGTCACAGTAAAAGAGCTAAAGGCCATGGCGAGTTTAGGAGATATCATTCGACTGTAAACCATCTTGCAATAACAACCATCCTAGGATTCAAGCGACCTCTTTTTTAGAGTGAAAAACTTGAGTAAAGGTTAAAGGTTTGCACATCTAGAGATTTGATACACACACACACACACACACACACACATATATACTTTGAATGAATAACAACCATCCTAGGTAGTGCCCCCTCTTTTTTAGAGTGCAAAATTTGAGTAAAGATTAAAGGTTTGCACTTCTAAAGATTTGATCCCTATCGACCCTTGATAGATCTATAGTTAAATGGATTTAATCTAGTTATATTTCAAAGTTAGTGAAATCAAATATAAATATAAATATATGGTATATAAAAAGGTTTAATATTTAAATTAATGCAATTTTTGTCTAAATTGATTTTTTTTTTGGTTTAAATTGATTTTGAATTCAAAGAAATTGTTTTTTAAAAGTGGATTAAATTAAATAATATATTTTTTTCAAATATTTGATATAAATTTATATTTTATTTTATTTTATTTTTATATAAAAAATTTATACTAATTTAAATATTAAAAAAATTAAGTATTTATAATAATTATTATTATAATCCATTTTTAAGGTCACGACCAAGCCAGACACCTAATTGTTGTATGAGACCCCCTTGTTTATGGGACAACGAACCCCCTTCGCCCAATGATTTGACTGGTAAAGTCTACGGAGGTATACATAGCCTACCCCCCTCTGGATTTGAACTTGTGACCTCTTAAGAGGAAACACGTCTTCTTAACCATTAGGCCCACTCAGGCAATATTGTGACAAATATTTTGAAATTGGGATCTAATTTGAGTATAAAAAGAGCATTTTAGAAGAAAGTACTTTTCATTATAGTAAGTCAGAACCTACAAAAATCTTAATTACACTGTTCCAGATACTTTCATTATAGTAATTCAGAACCTATAGAAGTCTTAATTACACTATTCCGGATGCACATTACATTCTTTGCAAGCTGTCATGTACACAGCTAGATATAAAGTAACTTTAGTTCCCACTGTATATACTCCATTAAATTGTTGATGTGTTTTTCTCGTCTAACTCGTCTCCCTAATTGCACGAATAAATTAATTTACAATGGTCCTCGCCAAACTCTGAGAAATGTTAACTAACATTTATGAAGAACTCATCTCCCCAATTGAACAAATAAGTCGGGCTAGTTAATTTAACTAGCATTAAATAACTTAGACCCGCATAGTGATGCTGGAATTTGCATGATTGATCTATGTCATTATCGTGACGTTGGACTTTGCATATTGTTATATGCAATTTTTGTGACTAATTTTTTATTTTTTTAATAGTTTTGATATTTTTTCAAATAAATTTAGAAAATTGTAGATTTCAGTGCTTAATTATTTTTTTTGTTTACAAGGTTTTTGAAGTTACTTAATTTTCATTCAAAAACTTAGTAGTCTGAATGAGCAGTTTTGTTTTTATGGTATTGTAAGTTGTAGGTATCGTTGTATATTTAGTGTTACAACTATTATATAAATATGGTTCAGTCATCTATTCAATACATAACTAACTTTGCATTTGTATGGTTCATTTAGAGTCAAATCGTTTATTTAATATGGCCATTAATATCGATAAGTCATTTTGTAGAATAGCTAGACAACGCGAAAAAGAAACATATGCACATTGTCGAAAAGTTTTTGTCACTAAACAATTTATGGGTGATAAAGTTTTCAAATAATTTGTTGGTATTGAAATTTTATACGACATTGGCTAGCTGTTCTACGAAATTGCTTTTTTTTCTAGAGTTAGGAGATATAAATTTACATGAATCACTATGTTTTGTTGTTCAAAATCCATTTATGAATGATTACAGAAATAATCACTTAAATCTAAGAGTCCAACAATTTCTCTAGGAATTTCAGACAAATATTCCCCCCCAAAATATTAATTTCCTAGAATCTTTACCCTACGACATTTTATACTCTTCAATATTTTATGAGTGATTATGCATATTTTAGCTTTTTCTTTCACAAGTACTCAATAAAATTAAATTATACTTTAGAGGTTTTTCTCAGTTGATTTACATTTTCCATGTAAAAATTATGAGTTTAGCATTAATATTAATAAAATTATAGTAATGACAATTAAAGAATTTATCTTTGGATTTTGTATATGAATAACACCATTAAAGACGTCTAATTATACAACCACTTTGACATAAATTTCAATTGACATTTAAGAATTATTATTGGTTGAAAATTCTATTTATTAGGTCTTGAAAAACGACGTCTAATTATACAACTACTTTGACATAGATTTCAATTGACATTTAAGAATTATTATTGGTTGAAAATTCTATTTATTAGGTCTTGAAAATAAATGTTGAAATGCCTATATAATAAAACATTTAAACCTCATAGTTATCCTACTTATTTATACTATTGTGGATTTTGTGCTTGCAATACTCAAGTGAGACTTGGAGAAAATCCAAAATCCAAAAGTGTATAACCTTTAACTTTAAAATTAAATGAAATATTCCTTACATTTTTCTCTGGATGGAATGTAATTGTACTTCCCTATATTCTAAATGCATGATTAGACACTTAGAATATAAGTATAATATGTGGAATTTGAGCAAATATAAACTCATTATTGCTTCTAGAATGAGTGGTAGAAACCACCAAATCAAAGGAGGGTAGGCTAGAGTCTCTCAGGCTTGGATTATGATATGAAACAAATATAACCAATTCATTATTTCCACATCTAAATTAAGCAAAATAATGAAAAAATAAGAAGCATATTCAAGGGGATCCCCTATTACAATATATCAAATGTACAAGATAAGATGATAATTCAAATCAGTCTCCTTTATGTATATATAGAGGATACAAAGCTATAAAGAAATGATAATAAATTAATGCAACTATGATTAGTGTAATAATAATGAGTGAGGGTCATGATTAAGGGCTTAACATGCTCATTTCATTCAAACACGCATTGGCCTCAATGTTGATTGATTCTAGATGCTTCTATATGAATGACACATCTTCCAAAGTCACATTCTATATTAGTAGGTTCTTCCACTTAATGAGGTACTCAATAATTACTAAGGTCCTTAGTTTTTAAATGTGTTTCAATGGTTGTTTTAGTTTCTATTATGATTTTTTCCTTTTCATTCTAAATTGGAATCTTGTCATTAATTACCTTGTTTAAATAAGAAACATGAAAGATCGAATGTACACATGAAAAAAGAGGCAACTCAAATCTACAACCCATATTACCAATACTCAAAAACACCTTGTAAAGACCATAGTACTTGGGTGTTCATTTTTTTCCTCCTTTTTTGTTCAAGGGATGTCAATTTCTATGTTTGCAGCCTCAAAATAACATAATCCCCATCTTCAAAGTGAATTGCACTCTGTGTTTATATACTTGTTGTTTTATAGTATTTTGTGTTGTATCCAAGTTGTCCTTTGATACCTAGAGAACCTCTTGTTGGTTTGCATGTGATGCTTCAGTGCTTGAACTTTAGGTTTCCCTCTCAAGGGTGACATTATGGATGGAGGTTGATACCCATAGAGTTCTATACACTCAAACATTTTGGATGGATTATGGAAGATAGTGTTGTACCACCATTTTTCAAAAGGTATACATTCATCCCATTGTCGCTATTTATAATATGTAAAGACAAAAATATAACCTTTTAGAGTACATATATTCACCATCACAATTTTCCTATCATATTGGGGATGGTACGAGGAGTTGTGATCTATTTGAGTATCAAAACAAGAAAAAAGGTCAATTAAAAAATTATTAGTGAAGATTCAATCTATGCCAATTATAGTAAAATGCATATTTCATTAAACATGGAATTGAACATTGCATCTAGTATTTATATGTTCATCGAGATTTCAAATAAAATCAAATATGAATAAATTTGAATGAATATTCTAATATACCATGATTTTATTACATATTCTCTAATATTATTTATATTTTTATGTTAAAAGTGATAGGAATTATATTGAGAATGAAATGAAACAGACACGAAAATATGGTAGAGAGCACAACAATATAGTGAAACCCAACTTCTATTAATGAATAAAATAGTAGAATATTGTAGAACACAATTTGGCTAGAATGTTGGGAGCTTATCACTAAAGAGAAAGCAATGTTGGCTTGTTGAGCACACACTTATACTGAGAGGAGGGGGAGGGGGGGTTGAATCATTATAAGGCTATATTTGTCTTTTTAACATTCATAAACTAGACTAAAGTAATCACATAAATATAACAATGAGAAGACACAATATTTAACATGGAAACCCTTTCAGGAGAAAACCACAAAACAAATTTTTTATTTATAAATTTGTAGGCACCAACCTACGGTTACAAATGTTTGTAGTCACCAACCTAATGGAGACACCAATCCCCATTGTTGTTTGTAGTCACCGAACTCCAGGAGACACCAATCCCCTCTATTGTTTTAGTACAACAAATCCCTATGATTAGCTTCCTTTTTTCCTTCCACTCTCTGTTTTAATATATTTTTCTCCACTTTTTTGCAAAAGTTGATGCTATTTATTGGGATGGAACTATTTTGGGTGTTATTTGTGCCAAGAAAAACAACCCAACACTAAATTAGGTGCTATTAGTGCCTAACTTAGTACCTGGTTTATCGCCTACTTTAGCGTCCAATTTAGTTCCCCATATATTTCCCAAGTTAGCGCCAAGTGTAGCTTTGAGTTTATCTTATACTTTAGCTTCAACTTTAGCTTCCTAGTTCGTATCCAACCTGGATTCCTTTATAGATTATAGTTTGGCTCCCAATTTAACGCCTACTCTGTCTAAATAGTTAATTTGTTGAGTTGTTGGGGGTTAAGTGGATAAGGGCTTTGGGGATTAGGGGATTTAGGGATTTGGGGTCTAGGGATTAAGGGTTAAGGGATTAGAGGTTACAGTTTAAGGTATTAAGGGTCAAGGTATAAGGTATTTGGGGGTTAAGGGTTAGGCATTTTAATGGTTAATTACTTAGGGATTATATCTGGTCAAGCGCTTAATGACATCCATCGACCCCGCACATAATATTTGATATATTCCACATCTCATTGTCATCATTTGTCATTTCCATATGTAGAATATTTGTAGGAACTCTCTTGAAATGTCATGGAACTTCCAATACACCCATCACAAGGGTCTTCCACCAACACTGCACAATGAACAGTGAATGGGGCCAACATTGAAATTTCTTAAATTTGTGCATGTATGCATCGAAATTTGACATGGTTAGACTAGACACATGCCTTGACAGTATGGGAGGGTTTCAAGACCCGAGGATTTCTGATGTCCTCACATAATCTTTGAGATCATCCATGTTTGCATCAACATTCATAATGGATGTCTCATTATCATTATTCGCCATTTCCATCTGTAGAATCCTTTTTGGAACTCTCTTGAAATGTCATGGAACTTCCAGTACACCCATAAAAATGTCATCTGCTCACTCTGCATAATGAGAAATGAATGGGGCCAATGTTGAAATTTCTTCAATCTGTGTCTATATGAATCGAAATCTAACATGGTTAGACTAGACAGATGCCTTGACGATATGGGATGGTGTTAAAATTAATGTGGTTGCAAGATCCATTCTTTGAAGGATGGATAAGGCCCAAGTCGAGGTATAGGGACCCTAGTACACTCTTGGGGCTCTTGGTATGGAACCAAGCAGTTATAGCCATGGAAAAATACCCTACTGAGGTCCCTTGGTATATTGTTAGGGTTATGGTCAAGGAACAAGTAGTTGATGATATAAGTCCCTAGATGTGTTCAAGGGCCCCTGGATGTGTTCCCATGAATCCTTGCTCAGTGCATGGATTAATCCTTGGCTATGTACCTTGGTGGTTGATGATATAAGTCCCTAGATGTGTTCTAGGTACTTTGGATGTGTTCCAAGGAATCCTTTCTCAATGCTTGGATTGATCCTTGGTTATGTACTTTGGTGGATAAGACCCTAATTTTAATCTAAGGCCCTGAGATGTGTTCTAGGGTATATTGGTCTGGGACCAGGTAGGTTCTTGGTTAAGTACCAAGATGAGATGATTTGTGATATTCTTCTCTCCCGAGATGGTCCATGATACCTAGGAGCAGTTACGAAGAAGGACATGACCACATCATTGATTTTCCTCTTATGCTGGGATGATAAAGGGTTATAAGTTATCATGAGACTTATGTGGACAATTTGCCATTGAAGAAGGACCCCTTTGACTTTGTCTTGTTATAGTTGCAACCTCTTACTTGTGCCACGTCCCACCTATTATTTTTTTTGTTTCTTTGTTAGCCACCTTGACTTTGTTGACTTTGTTAATTAATATTTTATAATTAAAATATTAATTATTTTAAATTGTTTATTGTTTATTGTTTATTAGGGTTTAATTTGATATTAAAGACATGGTTAATTTAGAAAACCCTAACCTACCCACCTAATATACAAATAAAATACCTCACCCCTGCTCTCCTACAATGATTATCATGCTTCTTCCAAACAAACACTTGGTTTGATTTTTGTTGTGACCTGTCTTTGTTTCAGTTCATGGTTAGGGTACACGACCTCCTTGATATTTCTTCTACTTATTGTTTAGTGGTGTGGTTTCTCTCCTTACTGCTAGTGTAGGGTGCGACTACCTTGGATTTATTTTTATCCTTGTTTTTTAGAGGTACGACTATCCTCTTTGGATTTTTATCTTGTTGTTTTGAGGGGTGTGACTACCTTGGATCTATTCTCTTTTCTAGTTGAGGGTTCAAACTCCTCGGATTCTTCTTCTTGCTAGTATAGGGTGTTGCGACCCCCTTCTTCTCTTCTTTTCTAGCTGTCATTTCCTTGCTGGTGTTGTTCTCTTTCTCTTGCTGCCATTGGTACCTTTATTGTTGTCGCTGGTGTCTCTTGTATGATGTCACTCTCTACTACAATACAACTTGTATGGATTGATGGGACAACCATAAAACTGCCACCCAATTTGTTGTAGGAGTATTATATTTTGGATAGTTTTGTTTAGGGATGTTAGTGGCTTCTTTCAGCCTCAAGTTTAGATAGTGTTGCCTTTGTTTCGGCCCTATACTTGATGAGTGGTATGTTGGTTGGTTTTCTGTTATCTACCTAAAGTCTTCTTGGAAAAATTGTTCACTTAGATCATGATGAGATCTGCCCTTGAGGGTTTGATCCATGAACATTAAATATTTTACTAAGCATACAGAAAAGAGGACAATAACAAGAAAGGTAAAATTGATGTTTGTTTTGTTAAGGTAATGCTCATAATCTTTTTATTATTTTTGTTATTGAATTTACTTCATAATTTGTAAATTTATATTATTGATTCTAAGTACAATGTTAAAAAAATTAAAAGGATATTTTTGTTTATGTTTACCCTTAAATTTATAACATGGTATCAGAGCTTAGGGCCTGAAAAGAGATCAATAGTGGCATACGTTTGATCCTACGTAGATCCACGTCTAAGGGTTGTTTTGTCATTCAGAAGTAAGCTTGTTTTATATCATATTTTTTTTTCAGCATGGCTTCATCTTCAGTCAAAGCTGAAGATAGGATTGAAGGAGACTCAAACTTCCATGCTTGGAAGGATAGGGATTTCAATAGGCTAGAAGAAAGTGACTTGGATGAGCTAGTTACCAGGGTAATTTAATAACCTACCTCAAATGCAGGTAGAGAAACCTATAAGAAGAGGAAGGACAATGCTAACAGGGTCATTTTTGACTCGGTTAAAGACAACATGATGCATCTTACTCCACATCTAAGGACAACTAAGGAATGTTTGGATTCCCTATAAAATCTATATGAAAAGAAGGCACCAACTTAGAAGAGGACCTTGAAGAAACAAATACGTACATTGAAGATGGGAAATGATGAATCTATCTCTGACTTCTTTTCCAAAATTTCCCAAACAAGAGATCAACTTGAAACAATTGGAGTTATAGTGGATGATGATAACCTATAGTGGATGGTCTTCCTGAATCATGGGAGAAATTTCTCTCATCATTCAATGGAAGATAAGTTCAAGCCAACTTCAATAGACTATGCCAGGATTTCCTATAAGAAGAGGGTAGACTTAAAAGAAAATATGAATCCTCAATGGTAAAATACCATGCTCTTTCAGTCAAAGCCAAGAAATGGAAGAAGTATCCTCGGCACAAAGGAAAAGGTAAGATACCTGATGCAGGAGCATCCACACCTCATCAAGCGAGCCAGCGCATGGAACAGAGAAAGACAGTTGGACAAGCCAGCAAACTTCTTTTTGAATCTTACCTTGATATTGGCTGCGCCAAACATTAATGAGTTGATGTAATCAAGCGCACTTGTACATTGTAACGGACCTTGAGAAGATAATCTCTCGTCCTTAGGTAGCTGAGGCACTTATTAGATTTAATGCAGGTAGATAAAATAATTAAGGCTAGATTAGACAGTTTTGCTTTCGAGAGGGAAAACGGAATATAGGAACCCTCCCTTTATACATTGGATCATTATCTCTCATTAGAAGCATTAGCATTCAAGAGCAAGAAAAGAAACAGAGCAAAGAACTGGTGAAGAATCCCCATGTACAGATATTGAATTAATAGGAAAGATTGATTCAATTCCATGGCTGTGATTATTCTCTGTGTGTTGTTGATATTATGTTGTTGCATACTTGCTTCTTTTTATGCCTTCGTCGTATATGTTGTATATGTAATTTCATGGAAGATTAGAAATCTGGGAGAAAGGAGAGAATAAGATTCAATTGTTTCACTGTTCGAGCCAGGAGATTCCTGCATAGAGTGCAGTCGAATTCCTCCGCATAGAGTGCGTTGAGGAGGTTCAACAGTGAAGCTCTTATTCTCTTCGACCTAGAGTTGTGTTAGGATATTCGAACCGTGCAGGTAGAGTGCAGGTCGGATTGAGGCCTCAGTAGTAAGCCTGAGAAGGGAAAGGCCAGGGTTGCTGTGATTGTGAGTGCACCGGACTTGGGAGGACTTCAATACTTTTGAAAGCTGTCAAAGTCGAGTGAAAATCAGTGTGCGCAAAGATCTCTGAGAGAGTCGGAGTTGGTAAAGCTCAGGAGGGATAGTTCCTTTGCTTCATTGTGGGAACAGACCCCAGTGAAGTTCACGCAGGGTGAAGGTGGTGGAACAAAGGATTCATCAAGAGGAAGATAATCGATGACTTGAAATCGTCATGGAGAAACGCGAAACCCCGTGGATCGTTGGATCACGGATAAGTTGCCCGTCATTTAACCCTTTGGTGCAGGGGCAAGGACCAACGCCATCGCATATCGGCATATCAGGGTTGGCGAGTGCAAGAGTCGCATGCACGTCAAAATTGTGAGCCGAGCCGTCAATCATCAGGAGGGACAGGTGGCACGAGATCCCGAGGAGTCGAGACTCGGCACTTCAGCTTTTTCAAAGCTGAAAGGAGCACGGAGAAATGGCGAAGTCCCGAGTTGCGACGGGTCCCACCGGAGCAACACGGAGTATTCACACGTGGCATCTCGCATCGACATTCGGGGTTTTGAAAGGTGAGTGACCGTGACCTTTCATACGTTGATTTCCCGATAGGGAAATCCCCGACAGGAAGGAGCCATTGACCGTTGACATCGGGGATCGGGGTTCGGAGTTTCAAAGCACACGGGAGGTGCACATAGGGTTCGCGATAGCGCGAACACCAATTTTCCGAGGAGCGGAAGGGAGATCGCCGAGAAGTGCTCTGTGGGTGACGAGAACTCCTGAGAGGAGTTGAAGAGCTGTTGACTCTTCGGGCCGAGTTGTAGAAGGTCCTGGTGGAGTGTGACCGTCCACTAAGGGGAAAGTTGCCTCAGAGTGGTATCAGAGCGAGACGTCATTGCTTTCTGAAGAAGGGATAGAAAAGACACCATGCCTCCCAGGAGAGAAAGGCAGTCGCCTGATAGAGAAGACAGGGATGCCCGAAGAAGAGGAAGGCCGGCAGGTAATGCTGAAATGGAACGTCAGATGAGAGACCTCAGAGCTAGGCTTGAGGAGATGGAGACTGCGCAGAGACGTGGAGCTACTGCAGTAGAGTTCAACGATTCCAATGTCAAAGAGGAGGCTGGACACGATGCCGAGGAGGTCTCAGCAGAAGACGCATCAACCGAGTGGTTGATCAGAGTTATTTCGAGGATGAGCTCAAAAACGAAGATGGACATTCCCGTCTATGAGGAAAGTCTAAATGCAGAAGAGTTGTTGGATTGGATCCGAGCACTCGACACCTACTTCGATTACGAAGAAATCGAAGAGGATAAGAAGGTAAGGCATGCTGTAACGAAGTTAAAAGGACATGCAGCCTTATGGTGGGACGAGCTACAGGCCGACAGACGTTCCAAAGGAAAACAAAAGATCAAGAGCTGGGACAGGATGATCGCTAAGATGAAAGCGAAATTCATCCCCAAAGACTATCGGATCACTCTGTTCAGGCGCATGCAAAACCTGATACAGAAGATGATGTCGGTGAAGGAGTACACCGAGGAATTTTATAGGCTCAACATCAGAGCTGGTCATCGGGAGAGTGATGTCGAAAATGTGGTGAAATACCTGAATGGGCTGAGGTATGACATTCAGGATGAGATAAGCATGGTTACCATCTGAACAGTTGAGGATGCATACTAGATGGATTTGAAAGCCGAAGAGAAGCTGAGCCGCAAGCAGGGACAGCGAGGGCGAGGTAGAAGCCAACCCAGAGGCAAAGCAGTTACCCAAGAAAGATTTCAAAATCCCAAGGAGGATTGGAAGAGGCATCAGGGGAAAGATGAAAGAGGAGGAACCTCATAACAGAGGCAGCAACATGCTGAGCCGAGGAGGCAACAAGATGATAAGCAAGGAGGATATGCTGACGTGAACACATTTCCTCGTACCTAAGGTCAAGGTAGAGGTCAAGGAGGAGTGATCACATGTTTTACATGTGGTAAAGACAGAAACAAAGCCATGGACTGTCCAGACAGGAAGATGGATAGAGGAAAGGCTCACGTCGCTGAGGCGCAGAGGCGTGACGTGGAAGATGAAGACACTGGAAGTGGGAAGTCACTGACAATGCATAAAGTTCTGCTGAAACCTGAGAAAGAGGTGGAGGACGTCGTGCAAAGATGCCGACTGTTCAGGACCACGTGCAAGGCCAAGGGCTGGAAATGAAAGGTCACCGTGGATAGTGGAAGCACCGATAATCTCGTTTCGACCGAGATGGTGGAGAAATTGGTGCTAGAAACGCACAGGCACCCGAGTCCATACAAAGTTTCATGGCTGCAGAAAGGACACCAGGTATGTGTTACGAGACAATGCTTGGTTAATTTTAAAATGGGTGAATATAGGGATGAGATTCTGTGTGATGTTATACCCATGGATGTCTGTCATGTATTATTGGGAAGACCATGGTAGTTTTATAGAAATGTTGTTCATGATGGGAGGATGAACACATACACTTTGGAGAATGATGGGAGGTCACACACACTGCTGCCGATAAAGGAAAAGGAGGTGAAGCCAGAAGTTAGCAGTACGATACTTCTCATGAGTGGCAAAGAAATTCTCACAGAGCTGGAGAAGAATGAAGATCCACAATTCTTTGTTGTCAGGAAGCCGAGAATTGTCCTAACAAGCACAAGAGTGGACGACTTACCGGACGAGATTCAGGAACTGTTGGGAGAGTTTGTTGATATCATCATGGACGAACTACCTCGTTCGTTGCCACCGGTACAGAGTGTGAGTCACCACATTGACCTCATACCCGGAGTATTTTTTCCAAACAAGGCAGCGTACAGATTGACGCCTCAAGAGAACGAGGAGGTAAAAAGGAAAGTGCAAGACTTGCTGGACAAAGGATTGGTTAGAGAGAGTCTTAGTCCATGTGTTGTTCCTACAGTACTGAGCCCAAAGAAGGATGGAGGCTGGAGGATGTGTACAGACTCCAGAGCGATCAATAAGATCACCATCAGGTATGGATTTCCACTGCCGAGAATGGACGATCTGATGGATTGCCTAAGTGGGGCAAATTATTTTTCTAAGATAGACCTCAAGAGCGGATATCATCAGATCCGGATGAGAGAGGGAGATGAATGGAAGATAGCATTCAAAACAAACGAGGGTTTGTACGAATGGATGGTCATGCCATTTGGGTTGACAAACACGCCAAGCACTTTTATGCGGCTGATGAACGAAGTCCTGCGGGAATTCATTGGCAAGTTTGTGGTCGTATACTTGGACGACATACTGATTTTCAGCAAGACAAAGGCTGAGCATTTGAGGCATTTGGCCATTGTAATGAAAAGGCTACAGCAGGAGAAGCTGCTTATCAATTTGAAGAAATGTTCCTTCATGCAGACATAACTCATTTACTTGGGTTTTGTGATTTCGGCGAATGAGTTGAATATGGATCCTGAGACGGTTGAAGTAGTCAGGAATTGGCCATCGCCGAGGAATGTTTTTGAGGTAAAAAGCTTTCATGGTTTAGCTAGCTTCTACAGAAACTTCATTCAGAATTTTAGTGGAATTAGTGCCGCAATGATGGACACTGTGAAAAAGAAGCATAAGGTATTTCATTGGACAGCCGAGGCTGAAAAGAGCTTCAATCTGTTGAAGCGAAAGATAACAGAGCAGCCAATTCTGGTGCTGCCTGATTTTTAGAAAACCTTCCAGGTGAAGTGTGATGCTAGTGGATATGCTGTTGGAGGGGTCTTGAGTTAGGATGACAGGCCTGTGGCGTATTTCAGTGAGAAGCTGGATGATGCAAAGATAAAATACTCCATATACGATAAAGAGTTCTATGCCATCATACAGGCATTGAAGAAGTGGAGCCGTTACTTGATACCCAAGGAATTCGTGCTGTACAGTGATAATCACGCATTGCAGTTTGTAAGTCAGCAAGAGAAGTTGAATCAAAAGCATGCGAAATGGGTGGAATATATGCAGAATTTCACATTTGTGATTAAGCACATTTCCGGGACTGCTAACAAGGTAGCTAACGCCTTGAGTAGGAAATGTTTATTGCTGCAGGAGTTTAGAGTCAAAACGTTGGGTTTTGAAAATATGAAAGACATGTATGCAGGTGATGTGGATTTTGAAGAAGCATACGAGGCAACCGAGAACCCAGTTCTCAGGGATAAGAGTCCGTGGATTGACTACCTGATCCAGGATGGATTGTTGTTTAAGGGCAATCAATTGTGCATACCGAATTGCTCCATGAGGGAGAATTTGGTGAAGGAGAAGCATAGTGGAGGCTTAGCAGGTCATTTCGGGCATGAAAAAACATACACCAAGCTAAGAGAATCATATTATTGGCCTGGCATGAAAACAGATGTTAAAAGGTTTGTTGACCGATGCAGAATATGTCAACATGCGAAGGGCCGAAAGCAGAACACAGGGTTCTATCAGCCATTGCCCGTACCTGAGAGGCCATGGGAAGCCATTAGCATGGATTTTGTTTTGGGTCTGTCGAGAATGCAGTGAGGAGTGGATTCCATATTTGTGGTGGTTGACAGGTTCTCAAAGATGGCACATTTCATTCCGTGTCATAAGACAAGCGATGCGACGCACATCGCGAATTTATTCTTCAAAGAGATTGTGCGATTACATGGATTGCCGAGAAGTATAGTCTCGGATCGAGATACGAAGTTCATAGGTCACTTTTGGAGGACGCTATGGAAGAAGCTGGGGACTGACTTGACATTCAATTTTTCTTACCATCCGCAGACAGATGGGCAGACCGAGGTGGTAAATAGAAGCCTGGGAGATTTATTGAGAAGACTGGTGACAGAGCATCACACCAGCTGGGATCAGATCCTACCACAGGCAGAATTCGCGTACAACGATTCGGTGAATCGGAGTACAGGTAAGAGCCCATTTCAAATTTTGTATGGGACACAGCCGAGAGGAGTTTCTGAGCTCAGGGAGTCAGAATAGGCTAAAACTAGTAGCGCGAAGGCTGAAGAATTCGTTGAGGCGATGCAAGAACTTCACACACAGGTGAAGCAGCGACTGCGGAGATCAAATCAGGAATACAAGCGCAGAGCCGATTAGCGAAAGAGACAGCTTCAGTTTGAAGTTGGAGACATGGTTCTGGCACACCTAAGGAAGGAGAGGTTCCCAAGGGGAACATACAACAAGCTCAAATTTAAAAAGATCGGGGCGTGCAAAATTATGAAGAAATTCGGACAGAATGCATATGAGCTTGAACTGCCGGAGGGCATCGGGATATCTCCGATTTTCAATGTTTCGGATTTATACCCATATAGGGCTGAAGAAGTAGGAGCTGGAACTGAAGGACCAGAAATCCAGTGGCAGAAACAACTACCAGCTACACAGAAACCTCAGATGGAGTGTATACTGGATAAGAGAGTAGGCAGAAAGACCAGGAGGAAGTAGTATTTTGAATACCTGGTGAAGTGGAAGAATCACCCAGTGGAGGATGCCAGCTGGGAAACAAAGGAGGTAATACAGAAGCATGGGGATACTGTGCAGGAGCTCATGGACAGGAGCCCATGAAATCTTTTAAGCCGAGGAGTATGATGCAGGAGCATCCACACCTCATCAAGCGAGCCAGCGCGTGGAACAGAGAAAGACAGCTGGGCAAGCCAGCAAACTTCTTTTTGAATCTTACCTTGATATTGGTTGCGCCAAACATTAATGCATTGATGTAATGAAGTGCACTTGTACATTGTAACGGACCTTGAGCAGATAAGCTCTCGTCCTTAGGTAGTTGAGGCACTTATTAGATTTAATGCAGGTAGATAAAATAATTAAGGCTAGATTAGACAGTTTTGCTTTCGAGAGGGAAAACGGAATATAGGCACCCTCCCTTTGTACATTGGATCATTATCTCTCATTAGCAGCATTAGCATTCAAGAGAAAGAAAAGAAACAGAGCAGAGAACTGGTGAAGAATCCCCATGTACAGATATTGAATTAATAGGAAAGCTTGATTCAATTCCATGGTTGTGATTATTCTCTGTGTGTTGTTGATATTATGTTGTTGCATACTTGCTTCTTTTTATGCCTTCGTCATATATGCTGTATATGTAATTTCATGGCAGATTAGAAATCTGGGAGAAAGGAGAGAATAAGCTTCAATTGTTTCACTGTTCGAGCCAGGAGATTCCTGCATAGAGTGCAGTCGAATTCCTCTGCATAGAGTACATTGAGGAGGTTCAATAGTGAAGCTCTTATTCTCGTCGACCCAGAGTTGTGTTAGGATATTCGAACCGTGCAGGTAGAGTGCAGGTCGGATTGAGGCCTCAGTAGTAAGCCTAAGAAGGGAAAGGTCGGGGTTGCTGTGATTGTGAGTGTACCGGACTTGGGAGGACTTCAATACTTTTGAAAGCTGTCGAAGTTGAGTGAAAATCAGTGTGCGCAAAGATCTCTGAGAGAGTCGGAGTTGGTAAAGATCAGGAGGGATAGTTCCTTTGCTTCATTGTGGGAACAGACCCCAGTGAATTTCACGCAGGGTGAAGGTGGTGGAACAAAGGATTCATCAAGAGGAAGAGAATCGACGACTTGAAATCGTCGTGGAGAAACACAAAACCCCGTGGATCGTTTGATCACGGATAAGTTTCACGTCATTTAACCCTTTGGTGCAGGGGCAAGGACCAATGCCATCGCATATCAGCATATTGGGGTTGGTGAGTGCAAGAGTCGCATGCACGTCGAAATCCTGAGCCGAGCCGTCAATCATCAGGAGGGACAGGTGGCACGAGATCCCGAGGAGTCGGGACTCGGCACTTCGACGTTTTCAAAGCTGAAAGGAGCACGGAGAAATAGCGAAGTCCCGAGTTGCGACGGGTCCCACCGGAGCAGCATGGAGTATTCACACGTGGCATCTCGCATCGGCATTCAGGGTTTTGAAAGGTGAGTGACCGTGACCTTTCATACGTAGATTTCCCGATAGGGAAATCCCCGACAGGAAGGAGCCATTGACCGTTGACATCGGGGATCGGGGTTCGGAGTTTCAAAGCACACGGGAGGTGCACATAGGGTTCGCGATAGCGCGAATGCTGATTTTCCGAGGAGTGTAAGGGAGATCGCCGAGAAGTGCCCTGTGGGTGATGAGAACTCCTGAGAGGAGTTGAAGAGTTGTTGACTCTTCGGGCCGAGTTGTACAAGGTCCTGGTGGAGCGCGACCGTCCACTGAGGGGAAGGTTGCGTCAATACCCCAAGGTAAGCACTCCCATTTTCATTCTCATTTATCCAAAGTATGATGTTTTAACTGTAAAAGTCTAGGTCATTATGAAAAAGACTGCAGGAACCCTCCTTCACAGCAGAAACAAAAAGGTAGGGTCCATTCTTTAGTTGCAACTAAAGAAGAAGAGACTTAAAGAAGGAGAACCAGAGCTGCTACTAAACAACAAGAAAAGCACAAAGAAAGTTATCTTTCTTCATTCCTCTCTGGTACTGTCACCAAATCAGAATAAATTTGGTTAGTCGATAGCGGGGCTTCCAAGCACATGACGGGATTCAAACAAAAACTTGTGAACTACCGAGAGAAGAATTTCAACGTGAAGGTAGAATTGGGTGATGGTGGAACTTATGCCATTAAAGAAATTGGATCAACATCTTTTCAGCTTCACTTAGGCAATGTATTTCATATTGAAGAAATTCTTTAAGTTCTTGGATTAAAGAAAAAACTTATCTCAATTGCAGTTCTAGAAAGTAAAGGGTACTCATTAGCCTTCTCCAAAGGAAAGGCTCTTATGTGGCCCTCAAATGAAAGTATGAGCTCAACCATTTCAATCGAAGCTCAAGAAGGTGGAATTTACATAGTCACTGGTCAAGTAATTCAAGCATTAGCTCATGAGATGATCAAACCTTGCGAACTATGGCACAAAAGGTTTGGACATATCAACTATAATGCTCTCCTAGATTTTCAAAATATGGTAGCAGGTATGCCAATTTTTTCTTTTGAGCATGATAGTATTTGTAGAGGCTGTGCTCTTGGTAAAAATACAAGAAAGCTTATCCTCATAGTAGAGAAACTAATGGTATCTTAGATCTTATTCATTCTAATCTTTGTGGACCTATGAATGCTCGATCTATGAATGGTTGTCTTTATTACATCATTTTTATTGATGATTGTTCTCGTAAAACTTGGATTTACTTTCTGAAAACTGAAGATGAATCTTTTAGTAAATTTCAGGATTTTAAGAATCTTGTTGAGAATCAGACAGGTAGTCATATCTGTGTTTTCAGAATAGACAATGGAAAATAGTTTGACTCCGACAAGTTTGATGAGATGATCCTTCCTTATAATCCCCTATAGAATGGGGTTGTAGAAAGAAAGGACAAGATAATTTATGAAGCAAAAAGAGCTGTGATGCATGATCAGAATTTTTCGTTGTCTCTTTGGGCCGACGATGCAAGTATCGCAATCGATATTTAGAATAGGTGCACTCATAAAGCCCTCGAAAAGAAAACTCTAGAAGAAGTCTTCACCGGTAAGAAGCCTTTAGTTGACCATTTGAGAATTTTTGGTAGTCTTGTCTACATCCATATACCAAAAGACAAGAGGACTAAGTTAGAGCCCTCTCGAAAGAAAGACACTTTTGTGGGGTACAGTGAGACCTGAAAATCATATCAAATCTATGTACTAGGGAAAAAGTACATAGAGGTCAATAAAGATGTGACCTTCCATGAGGAAGTTGCTTTTCGTCGGTCCAGAGAACTTCCATGTGATATAGAGGAGCAAGAAGCATTGTCCTATCGAATATTATTTCTCCATTATTAGACATTTTGAAACACTCCGTGAAAACTCTATACCACGATATGCAAATAGATATTTTAGTTGTGGTAATAAAGTGAGGTGGAATGTGCAATCTTGCATAAATAAATCTTGCACTAAATCACAACATAAATGCAACCATTATTAAAAAAATAACATGATTATATAATATTTTAAAAATTAATTCTATATATATTAATGTCAACCATAATAAAAATGAAAGCATGTTTTTATTAATAAAATAAACCCTTGATATTTAATAATCCTCCACAATTTACACGAATCACTATTTTTTGTTGTTCAAAATCCATTTCTGAATGCAGAAATGGATTCATCATGCTGAAAAACTTCCAAGGCACTTGGATTCTACAAAAATAATCACTTAAATATAAGAGTCCAACAATTTCTCGCGGGATTTCAGACAAATATCCCCCCAAAAAATCTTCATTTTGTAGAATCATTAGCCTACGACATTTTATACTCTTCAATATTTTATGAGTAATTATACATATTTTATCTTTTTCTTTCACAAGTACTCGAGATAGAATTAAATTATACTGAGAGGTTTTTCTCAATAGATTTGCGTTTTCCATGTAAAAATTATGAGTTTAACATCAATATTAATAAAATTATAATAATGATAATTAAAGAATTTATCTTTGGATTTTGTATATGAATAACACCATTAAAGACGTCTAATTATACAACTACTTTGGCATAGATTTCAATTGACATTTAAGAATTATTATTGGTTGAAAATTCTATTTATTAGGTCTTGAAAAATGATGTCTAATTATACAACTACTTTGACATAGATTTCAATTGACATTTAAGCATTATTATTGGTTGAAAATTCTATTTGTTAGGTCTTGAAAATAGATTTTGAAATGCCTATATAATAAAATATTTTAACCTCATAGTTATCCTACTTATTTCTACTATTGTGGATTTTGGGCTTGCAATACTCTTGTGAGACTTGGAGAAAAATTGAGAAAATCCAAAGTCCACAACTGTATAACCTCTAACTTTAAAATTAAATGAAATATTCCTTACATATTTCTCTTGATGGAATGCAATTGTGCTTCCCTAGATTCTATATGCATGATTAGACACTTAGAATATAAGTATAATATGTGGAAGTTGAGCAAGGATAAACTCATTATTTCTTCTAGAATGAGTGGTAGTAGCCACAAGCTCAAAGGAGGGCAGGCTAGAGACTCTCAGGCTTGGATTATGATATGAAACAAATAAACCAATTCATTATTTCCACATCTAAATTAAGTAATGTAATGAAAAAATAAGAAGCATCTTCAAGGGGGAATCCGCTATTACAATATATCAAATGTACAAGATAAGATGATAATTCAAATGAGTCTCCTTGATGTATATATAGAGGATACAAAGCTATAAATAAATGATAATAAATTAACGGAACTATGATTAGTGTAACAATAATGAGTGAGGGTTATGGTTAGGGGCTTAACATGCTCATCTCATTCAAACAAGCATTGGCCTCAATGTTGATTGATTGTGGATTCTTCTATATGAATGATACATCTTCCAAAGTCATATTCTCTATTAGTAGGTTCTTCCACTTAATGAGGTACTCAATAATTACTAAGGTCCATAGTTGCTAAATGTATTTCAATGGTTGTTTTAGTTTCTATTGTGATTTTTTCCTTCTCATTCTAAATTGGAATCTTGTCACTAATTACCTTCTTTAAATAACAAACATGAAAGATCGAATGTACACATGAAAAAGGAGGCAACTCAAGTCTATAACCCGTATTACCAATACTCAACAACACCTTGTAAAGACCATAGTACTTGAGTGTTAATTTTTTTTCCTCCTTTTTTTGTTTGAGGGATGTCCATTTCTATGTTTGTAGCCTCAAAATAACATAATCCCCATCTTCAAAGTGCATTGAACTCTGATGTTGATATACTTGTTGTTTTATAGTATTTTGTTTTATATCCAAGTTGTCCTTCGATACCTAGAGAACCTCTTGTTGGTTTGCATGTGATGCTTCAGTGCTTGAACTTTAGGTTTCCCTCTCAAGGGTGACATGATGGATGGAGGTTGATACCCATAGAATGATATAGACTCAAACATTTTGGATGGATTATGGAAGATAGTGTTGTACCACGATTTTTCAAAAGGTATACATTCATCCCATTGTCGCTATTTATAATATGTAAAGAAAAAAATATAACCTTTTAGAGTACATATATTCACCATCTCAATTTTCCTATCATATTGGGGATGGTACGAGGAGTTGTGAGCTAGTTGAGTATCAAAACAATAAAAAAAGTCAATCCAAAAATTATTAGTGAAGATTCAATCTATGCCAATTATAGTAAAATGCATATTTCATTAAACATGGAATTGAACATTACATCTAGTATTTATATGTTCATCGAGATTGCATTTAAAATCAAATATGAATAAATTTGAATGAATATTCTAATATACCATGGTTTTATTACATATTCTCTAAAATTATTTATATTTTTATGTTAAAAGTGATACGAATTATATTGAGAATGAAATGAAACAAACACAGAAATATAGCAGAGAGTACACCAATATAGTGAAACCAAACTTCTATTAATGACTAAAATAGTAGAATATTGTAGAACACAATTTGGCTAGAATGGTGGTAGCTTATCGCTAAAGAGAAAGAGATGTTGGATTGTTGAGCACACACTTATATTGAGAGGAGAGAGAGGGGATTGAATCATTATAAGGCTATATTTGTATTTTTAACATTTATAAACCAAAATGAAGTAATCACATAAATGTAACAACGAGAAGACATAATATTTAACATGGAAACCCTTTCGAGAGAAAACCACAAAAAATAATTTTTTTATTTATAAATTTGTAGGCACCAACCTACAGTTACAAATGTTTGTAGTCACCAACCTACTGGAGACACTAATCCCCATTGTTGTTTGTAGGCACTGAACTCTAGGAGACACCAATCCCCTCCGTTGTTTCAGTACAACAAATTCATGTGTTTAGTTTCCATTTTAGCTCCCTTTTTGGCTTCCACTGTCTATTTTAATATATTTTTCTCCACTCTTTTGCAAAAGTCAACACTATTTTGGGTGTTATTTGTGTCAAGCAACACAAGAGCACCTAATTTAGCACCTAACTTAGTACCTAATTTATCACCTGCTTTATTGCCTATTTTAGCACCCAATTTAGTGCCCCATTTATTGCCCAAGTTAGCGCCAAGTGTAGCTTCTACTTTAGCTTCATAGTTAGAATCTAGATTGTCTTCCTTTATAGCTTCTAGTTTGGCTTCCAATTTAATGCCTATTGTGTCTAAATAGTTAATTTGTTGAGTTGTTGGGGGTTAAGTGGATAGGGGCTTTGGGGATTAGTGGATTTAGGGATTTTGGGTCTAGGGATTAGGGGTTACAATTTAAGGTATTAAGGGTCAAGGGATAAGGTATTTGGGGGTTAAGGGTTAGGTAGTTTAATGGTTAATTATTTAGGGATTATATCTGGTCAAGGGCTTAATGACATCCATCAACCCTGTACATAATCTTTGAGATAGTCCACGTCTCATTGTCATCGTTTGTCATTTCCATATGTATAATATTTGTTAGAACTCTCTCGAGATGTCATGGAACTTCCAATACACTCATTACAAATGTCTTCCACCAACCCTGCACAATGATAAGTGAATGGGGCCACCATTGAAATTTCTTAAATTTGTGCATGTATGCATCGAAATTTGACATGGTTAGACTAGACATATGCCTTGATAGTATGGGAGGGTTTCAAGACCAAAGGATGTCTGATGTCCTCACATAATCTTTGAGATCGTCCATGTTTGCATCAACGTTCATAATGGACGTCTCATTGTCATCACTCGTCATTTCCATCTATAGAATCTTTGTTGGAATTCTCTTGAAATGTCATGGAACTTCCAATACACCCATCACAAATGTCATCCACTCACCCCACATAGTGAGCTGTGAATGGGGACAACATTGAAATTTCTTCAATCTGTGTCTGTATGCATCAAAATCTAACATGGTTAGAATAGACACATGCCTTGACGATACAGGATGATGTTAAAATTAATTGAGCTGCAAGAGCCATTCTCCGAAGGATTTCTAAGACGCTAGATAAGGTCTAGGGCCCCCAGTGCACTCTTGGGGTTCTTGGTATGGGACCAAGCAGTTAGAGCCATGGAAAAATACCCTAGTGAGGGCCCTCGGTATATTACTAGGGTTCTCAGTCAGGGACCAAGCAGTTGATGATATAAGTCCCTAGATGTGTTCTAGGGCCCTTGGATATGTTCTGGGGAGTCCTTGCTCGGTGCTTGGATTAATCCTTGGTTGTGTACCTTGGTGGNTCATGTAAATCCCTAGATGTGTTCTAGGGCCTCTGGATGTGTTCTAAGGAATCCTTTCTTAGCGCTTGGATTGATCCTTGGTTATGTACTTTGGTGGATAAGACCCTAGTTGTAATCTAGGGCCCCCACATGTGTTTTGGGGTATCCTGGTCTGGGACCAGGCAGGTTCTTGGTTAAGTACCAAGATGAGATGATGTGTGATATTATTCTCTCTCGAGATGGTCCATGATACCTAGGAGCAATTACGAAGAAGGACATGACCACATCATTGATTTTCCTCTTATGCTGGGATGATAAACGCTTATAAGTTATCATGAGACTTATGTGGACAATTTGCCACTGAAGAAGGACCCCTTTGACTTTTTTTTGTTACAGTTTCAACCTCTTACTTGTGCCACGTCCTCGCTAATATTTGTTTTGTTTCTTTGTTAGCCGCCTTGACTTTGTTAATTAATATTTTATAATTAAAATATTAATTATTTTAAGTTATTTATTGTTTATTAGGGTTTAATTTAATACTAAAGATAGGGTTAATTTAGAAAACCCTAACCTACCCACCTAATCTATAAATAAAATACTTCACCCCCTCTCTCCTACAATGATTAGCATTATTCCTCCAAACAAACACTTGCTCTTATTTTTGCTGTGACCTCTCTTTGTTTCAGTTCATGGTTAGGGTATGACCTCCTTGATCTTTCTTCTACTTGTTGTTTAGATGTTCAGTTTCTCTCTTTACTGCTGGTGTAGGGTGTGACTACCTTGGATCTTTTTTTATCGTTGTTGTAGAGGTACGACTATACTCTTTGGATTTTTCTCTTACTGTTTTGAGGGATGCAACTACCTTGGATCTTTTCTCTTTGCTAGTTGAGGGTTCAACCTCGGATTCTTCTTCTTGTTGGTATAGTGTGTCATGACCCCCTTCTTCTCTTATTTTCCAGCTGTCATTTCCTTGTTGGTGTTGTTCTCTTTCTCTTGCTTCCACTGGTACCTTTATTGTTGATGCTAGTGCCTCTTGTATGATGTCATTGTCTACTAAATTACAACTTGTAGGGCTTGATGGGAGAACCCTAAAATGAGCACCCAATTTGTTGTAGCAGTCCTATATTTTGGACAGTTTTTTCTAGGGTTGTTAGTGGCTTCTTTCATCCTCAAGTTTAGAAAATGTTGCATTTGTTTCATCCCTATACTTGATGAGTGGTATGCTGGTTGGTTTTCTATTATCTACCTAAAGTCTTCTTGGAAAAATTGTTCACTTAGATCATGATGAGATTTCCCTTGAGGGTTTGATCCATGACCATTAAATATTTTACTAAGCATACATAAAAGAGGACAAAAACAAGCAAGGTAAAATTGATGTTTGTTTTGTTAAGGTAATGCTCATAATCTTTTTATTATTTTTGTTATTGAATTTACTTCATAATTTGTAAATTTATATTGTTGATTCTAACTACAGTGGTAAACAAAAGTAAAAGGATATTTTTGTTTTTGTTTTCCCTTAAATTTATAACATGGTATCAGAGTTTAGGGCATGAAAAGAGCTCAATAATGGCATACTTTTGAGCCTGCGTAGATCCACCTCTAAGGGTTTTTTTTGTAGTTCAGAAGTAAGCTTGTGTTATATCAGATTTTATTTTCAGCATGGCTTCATCTTTAGTTAGAGCTGAAGATAGGCTTGAAGGAGCCTCAAACATCATGCTTGGAAGGCTAGGGCTTTCAATATTCTAGAAGAAGGTGACTTGGATGAGCTGGTTACCAGGGTGATTGAATAACCTACTTCAAATGTACGTAGAGGATCCTATAAGAAGAGGCAGGCCAAAACTAAGATTGTCATTTTTTACTTGGTTAAAGACAACATGATGCCTCTTATTGCACATCTAAGGACAACTAAGGAATGTTTTGATTCCCTAGAAAATCTATATGAAAAGATGGCACCAAATCAGAAGAGGACCTTGAAGAAACAAATACATACATTAAATATGGGAAATGATGAAACTATCTATGCCTTCTTTTCCAAAATTTCTCAAACAAGAGGTCACCTTTCAACAATTGGTGTTACATTGGATGATGATAACCTTGTACAAACTATAGTGGATGGTCTTCCTGAATCATGGGAGAAATTTCTCTCATCAATCAATGGAAGATAAGTTTAACCCAACTTTGAGAGACTATGGCATGATTTCCTCGAAGAAGAGGGTAGCTTAAAAGCATATATGAACCTTCAATGGTAAAAGACCATGCTCTTTCAGTCAAAGCTAAGAAATGGAAGAAGTATCCTTGGCACAAAAGGAAAATGTAAGAGACCCCAAGGTAAGCACTCTCATTTTCATTCTTATTTATCTAAACTGAGATGCTTTAACTATAAAGGCTAGGTCATTATTCAAAATACTACAGGAACCCTCCTTCACAACGAAAACAAAAGTGCAGGTTCCATGCTTAAGTTGGAACTGAGGAAGAAGAGCCTCAAACAAGGAGAACCATAGCTGCTACTAAAGAACAAGAAAATCACATAGAAAGTTATCTTGTTTCAACCCTCTCTGGTACTGTCACCAAATCATAAGAAATTTGGTTAGTGGACAGCGGGGCCTCCAAGCACATGACTGGATTCAAACAAAACCTTGTGAACTACCGAGAGAAGAAGTTCAACATGAAGGTAGAATTGGAAGATGATGGCACCTATGCCATCAAAGGAATTGGATCAACATCTTTTCATCTTAGTGAGGTAATGTATTTCATATTGAAGAAATTCTTTAAGTTCATGGATTATAGAAAAATCTTATCTCAGTTAAAGTTCTAAAAAGTAAAGGGTACTCAGTAGCCTTCTCCAAAGGAAAGACTCTTATGTGGCCCTAAAATGAAAGTATGAGCTCAACCATTTCAATCGGAGCTCAAGAAGGTGGAATTTACAAAGTCATTGGTCAAGTAATTCAAGCATTAACTCATGAGATTATCAAATCCTCTGAACTATGGCACAAAAGGTTTGGACATCTCAGCTATAATGCTCTCCTAGATTTGCAAAAGATGGTAGGAGGTATGCCATTTTTTTCTTTTGAGCATGATAGTATTTGTAGAGGTTGTGCTCTTGGTAAAAATACAAAGAAAGTTTATCCTCACGGTAGAAAAACTAATGGTATCTTAGATCTTATTCATTTTAATCTTTGCGGACCTATGAATGCTCCGTCTATGAATGGTTGTCTTTATTACATCATTTTTATTGATGATCGTTCTCGTAAAACTTGGATTTACTTTCTGAAAACTAAAGATGAATCTTTTAGTAAATTTCATGATTTTAAGAATCTTGTTGAGAATCAGACAGGTAGACATATCCGTGTTTTTCAAAACACAGAATGGAAAAGACTTTGAATCCCACAAGTATGACGACCTGTGCCGGACTTCTAGGATTAAGAGGGATTTGATCATGCCGTATAGTCCCCAACAGAATGGGGTCACATAAAGAAATAACAAGACAATTTGTGAAGTAGCCGGAGCTATGATGCATGATCACCCTTATAAAACCCCGGAAGAGAAAACTCTAGAAGAAGTCTTCACCGGTAAAACCCCAAAAGCATATGAAATCTATGTACCAAGGAAAACATACATAGAGGTTAGTGGAAATGTGACCTTTCATGAGGAATCTACTTTTCGTCCGGAAAACTTCCATGTGATACAAAGGAGCAAGAAGCATTGTCCTATCGAATATTATTTCTCCATTATTAAACATTTTGAAAGACTCTGTGAAAACTCCATACCACGATATGCAAATAGATATTTTAATTGTGGTAATAAAGTGAGGTGGAATGTGCAATATTTCATAAATTAATCTTACACTAAATCACAACATAAATGCAACCATTMTTAAAAAAATAACATGATTATATAATCTTTTAAAAATTAATTATATATATATAAATCACAACATAAACAACGTCAAAGTATAGTAAGTCAGAMCCTGCAGAAGTCTTAATTACACTGCTCCGGGTGCACATTACATGCTTTGCACGCTGTCACATTACATGCTTTGCACGCTGTCATGTACACAGCTGGATACACTCCATCATTAAATTGTTGATGTGTTTTGCTCCGCTAAGTCGTCTCCCCAATTACACGAATAAATTAATTTACAACTGTCCTCACCAAACTCTGAGAAATGTTAACTAACATTTATGAAGAACTCGTCTCCCCAATTGAATGAATAAGTCGGGCTAGTTAATTTGACTAGCGTTAAATAACTTAGACCCGCATAGTGACGCTGGACTTTGCATGATTGCTCTATGTTATAGATCAATCACTTTAACTTTGACCCGCATAGTTACGCTGGATTTTCACTTTAACTTAAATAACTTAGACCCGCATAGTGACGCTGGATTTTCACTTTAACTTTTAACTTTATTAATCACTTTAACTTTTAATTTTAATGTTAATTTCAGTTATTTAAGAAGAGAGGAGAGGGTTGTGTAGGTAATAATTTTGTAGGCTTTCTAAGAAATCAAGAAGAATTACTTAATCTAATGATTTCTGACTTTATTTTCTTTCCGGTTTCTCCCTTGTGTTTCTGGCCCTATAGACTGATGTTTTGGCTGTTGTGTGAAGTATTCTTAGCTTCTTTATAACTTTGATGATTACTACAGGTTTATTTGAGTATGTAATGCAGCTTTCCAGTATTTGAGTATGATTACTAGAGGTTTATTTGAGTATGTAATGCAGGTATAAGGTGGAGAAAGTTTTTACAGCTCCACTGAAACGGAGACATAGCTAGCTGTAATAAGAGAGAGACAAGGTAATCTCTGCACCGGAATTGTTGTGATAAAATGTCTGGCAATGCAAGCCCAGCGTCTGTAGACTTTGCAGTCGAGATTCATGTCGCCAGTGATGATGAACAGACATTGTTGCACGATGCAAAGCCAGATGCCGAGCCTCATTCCGAGAGTGATGATAGACGGATGTCGCAGCAGAGGCAACTGATACAATTTGAGATTCCTGAAATACCCGACAGGCCTGTGCCGATTATCTATCAACATTTCGTTGAACTCTTAAGATCAATCTTAAATCATATCTAGGTCTGTTTGCTTTAAAAATGTTCTGTTATCAGCTTAATTTTGATCTAAATAAGTTGAAAATTGGCCAAGCCTAGATGCCTTTCAAGTGGCAAAGAGCAAGTGATAATGCCAAACGTGTACAACAATAGGTTAACATGTTATGTATTGCAGCGAGAAGCTACCCCATTTTGTATGGAGTTAGAGCAAATGGACTCTCTTAAAAAATGCTTCACATGTCCCTAAATTGTAGTATAATGTATTTAATTTAATATATAAGTTAAAACCATGCCTAATAAGTCTTCTTAAATTCCAGGTATGACTTAAATTTGAATTTTTACAAACTTCCCTACATTCATATGTTAAAAAAAAATGACACTGCCCACACTACCCCCAAAAATTACATTTGCTGGATTTAGTGTCGGGCACTGTCATTTTTTTAATGATACGAATAATGATACGAATGTCGGGCAGAGACTCGCAGAGGCCTTCAGGTTGGTTATTGATATTTCATCATATGTGGGTCTAACATATTTCTTTTGTTAGAGAGTGCAATTTAATGGTTTTGTGGGTTTTTCAAACTTCAAGATCGCATTGCTGCAAGAATGGTTTTTCCCGGCATCCTTGCAGAGTATTGATTACTCTTCATATACTGCTGGATATCACAAATGGAATGGAGAAGTCAATTTTCCATTGCTTACCGCTTTAAATCTGAATGGAAGCAACCAAAGGTCGTCCATGCCAAGGTCGATAAAGATTTTTCTCATTTTGAACATATCTCAGTTGCAATTATCTTCGTAATAAGATATCGCTATTCACGTTTTGATTTACGTTTTGTAAATCAGTACATATTGAATTTTTGATTAACTTCTTTTCTGGTTAATTAATTGTAAAATATGAATAATTTTTTGTATTATTTGTAAAGTTTGAATACATTTTTTTGTGAGTATAGTATTCTATATGCATTTTTGAAAAAGAGGTTCACAATATAGTAAATCAATTATTCAATGAGAGGTATTTTTGAAAAAGAGGTTCACAATATAGTAAATCAATTATTCAATGAGAGGTATTTCTGAAAAAGAGGTTTACAAGATAGAAAAACAATTATTTAGCAATAGATATTTTTGAAAAAGAGGTTCCTAATATAATAAATCAATTTTTGTAGAGTATTTTTATAAGTTGAAGGAATATATTGTTCATGAAAGACTTTGTTTAAAAAGAAACTTAATCATAAATATACTCAGAATATAATCGATTAACAATTATATTCTCATAAGCACCTCTCTTATCCCATTTTTAAGTGATAAACACCTCTCGATTTACATCATTAATTAAAAAAAAGTGATAACTAGCAACCACATTAAGTAAAAAGTGGTTGATGTACGCCTATCAATGCCATTAATTAAAAGAAAAGTGGAAAATGACACCAATCGACCTATTTTAGTTATTATTATTATTAATTAAATAATTTATTAAAAATATATATATAAAAAATATATAATAATTTTATTAATAAATTATTAAAAAGAATTAAATAATAATCAATTAGTAATTATTTATTTATAATTATTAAATAATAACAAATTATTAATTAATTAATAAAAATTTAGAAATGAATATTTATTAATTAATAATAATTAAATGATTAATAATCAATAATAAAATAAATATTAAATAACAATTATTTATAAAATAGAAAATAATATAGCATAAATAAAATAAATTAAAACAAAATAAATACATTATTAAAATAATATATCAATAATCCAAAAATTGATTTATAGATTATAAATAAATTTAACAAAAATAAAATAGTAAATAACAAAGATATTAATAAAGTTAATAATAATAATAAAACATTACATGTATTAATAAGAAAATAATAACAAAATAAAGACATTCTTAAAATAATACATTAAGAATGCAAAAATATAAAAATAAATTAAAAAGACATTAATAATGTAAAAATACAAAAAAAATCAATATATTAATGTATAATATAATGTTTTTTTTTTTTAACATAAACGATTATGGAGCTTTATTTAGAATATGGCAGAGAGGGCTGCCTAACCCTTACAATGCAAATCAGAGCTACTGCTCTATGATTCATCATCCAGCTAGAGTTCTTGTATTACATACAACCAGAATACTAATACTAGTGAGACCAATACAACTGATAAGAAGGACTTCTAATACCGATACAAGATCTTCCGCTGGGGCTCCTTACAAAATTGAAGGCGGTCTGCTGAGTTGTCAACGATCTCCTCCTTTACCCGAGTTGGTGGCAGCTTCTGCTGATGCCTCATAAATCTTGCTAAATGCCTTAGTTAATTCCTCCACCTTCTGCTCCAGATTACAGAGACGCTTCCCTAAGTCACCCATGAGGTTGGCCGCGTCCTTCAAACCGGCATGTATCTCATCTGAGAGTTCGTCCTTGATATCCTGCATTTCAAAGTTGAGTGTTTCCCATTTTCGCTGATTTGTGGAGGCTCTAATGCTTTCCAATTCTGCTCTGATCAGATTTATTCTTTCTTTTGCTGTGAGAGGGGTTTTGGAGCCCGACTCCATGTCTTCTAGACCCGGGTTATTCGCTGCTTCCTGATGCCCTGCAATTAACTCGTCCAACTACTGAGATGAGTTTTGCATTGAGCGGGTTTCTTTTAACAGCAGACCCGCCTGTCCCGACTCATGATCCTCACGGAGGGAATGTGATTCCAAATCTCTGAGTTGAGATCTCATCCGTCTGGCGTCTGGGTTGATTCTGACGCTCTTCCTATTGGACGACATGCCCATTTGATAAGACGCGTCTGGAATGGCTCTTCAATTAGGGGAGCGAGTGATGAGATGTTTCCTCATTGATCTTCAACAGTCCTTTGCTTAATAGAGTACCTTGATTTGCCTCTTTATCAACCTGTCCGTTCAACAACCTAAGCACATGATAGATTTTGTAATCATTGAACTGCTCCAGGAGGATGAGGGTCTTTTTGTATAGATGAGCCAGCCTCATATCCTTTGGAATTTTTTTGAGATTCAACGCGTCCACCACCTGTTTAGAGTCACCCACAATCGTTACTTCTTTAATGCCCAACTTTAGCACCTGATATAGCCCTTGCCAGAGAGCTAAGAATTCGGCTTGATTGTTGGAGGCAAAGCCTAGTCCCCAGGCAAAGGCCAATTTGGATGATCCAGTAGGTTCGAGAAGAATTCCTCCTCCCCCTGCCCTGCCAGGATTTCCTTTCGAAACTCCATCAAAGAAGAGACACCAGTCTTCTAGCATCGACCTCCATTTCAGAAATCTTGTTCCGTCATCCAGATCTCCCAATTCCTATTTTTTGGAGGATTGAGTCGGTTGATATTCGGTTGAGTTTGTCTGAACTCCTTGAGCCAATTCCCTTCTTCCTCAGTTAATGTGGAAGAGTTCTGGATAGTAGCCTTCACACTTATGGCTTCTGAAATCATGGTCTTGACTTTGATAGCCACCTGAGCTGGCAACCTTCTTTCTTCATTAAAAATCCTGTTGTTCCGTTCTAACCAGATCTTCCAACAAATAAATTTGGGGAGCCACATCCAGGTCGTTTTGAGCAAATTCTTTTTTGTCAGATCAAACGGGGACAGGGACAGCCAGCAATTAAAAAGCTCCTTACCCGTGGTTGGGAGATTGGAGGCAACTGGGCCCACAAGAAGCCTCCAAACTTCTTTGGAGAATTCACAAATGAAAAGAAGATGGGCAATGGTTTCTTCTGCTTGTGCGCACAGGGGGCAGCGAGAAGGCCCTTCCCAACCTTTCCTTTTCAAGTTATCAAAGGTTAAAATACTGCTGTGAATAAGAGTCCAGGCAAAGAGATCCACCTTAGGGATTGAGGGGAAGTTCCATAGGGCTTTCCATGGGCCAGGATTGGGAGGAACCCATGGAATGGCTGAGACTACCTTATAACCAGCAGTTGAAGTGTAAGCCCCTGAGCCTGATCCCCAAGCTCTTTTGTCTTTGCTCCTGGCACTTAAAGGCGATTTCCCTTGGAGGAATTCCAGCAGAATTTTTGCTTCCTCTTTGAGCTCTTCCGGGTACCTTCCTAGGTTCCAGCCTTCCTAGGATTGCTTGACATCATTCTTCCACCGGGAAATATCCCAAAGCGTTCTGCAGTTTTTGTTCAACAGCCAGTCCTTAATGTTCCTTGTTTCTCTTAGATCCGAGAGGGGTAGATCTCCGAGAATGGAGTCCTCCCAAATCCAAATCTTTGAGCCATTCCCCGGAATCCAGGTGAGACTAGTCTTGAGAAGGGGCATGGCTCTTTGACACAAGTTAAAGATCGACGCGCCTATTCGAGTTTTTGCAGGCCTCTCCAAGCAACGGTCTCTATCACCTGTGAAATATTTTGTCCTAAGCATTTGCTTGTTCCAGGATCTTTTTCCTGTGATCATATTCCAAAGTAGCTTCCCTCTCATAGAAATATTGTGGGCAGCCACATCCCTTATGCTAAGTCCACCTTCCATCTTTGGCCTCTTGACCTTATCCCACTTGACTAAATGAAGTTTCCTTTCACAATTCTTACCTCCTTCCCATAGAAATCGCCGGAGCAGCTCATCGATTTTATTAGTAATTGTTTTAGGGGCGAGAAGAACAGAACATTGATAAATTGGAAGGCTGGTGATGATGGAATTCATCAACACCAGTTTACCTTCTTTATTGAGCCAATTTTCTCCCCAGGCTTGAATCTTATTTTTAATTTTGTCCACCATGGGCAGCCAGTGGGCTACTTTGGAATGAGCTTTGAAGATTGGAATCCCTAGGTAGATAAATTTGTCCCAAATTGTTATTCCTTCCATCTCGAGGACCCGACTTATTTGCAGCATTTCTATAGGATTGCAGTTCCAGCCATATATCGTGCTTTTGTGGTAATTAATTTCACTGCCAGAGCAGGCTTTGTAGAGGTCAAGCTATGTTTTGAAATTCCTTGCTGTCTTGAGATTGGCAGCCCCCAATAAGAGTGTGTCATCGGCAAACTGAGTGTGGCTGACCTCCTTGACTGTGGGGACTACTCTAATACCCGGAAGAGCTCTACTTTGAAGTGCACTCTGTAATTGAAAGCTGAGCACTGAAGCTTGTAAGACGTAGAGCATGGGGGAGAGAGGGCACCCTTGCCTCAATCCTCGGGAAGCCTGAAAAAAGTTGGTTGGGCGCCCATTTATCAAAGGAGCGATCGAGGGTGCAGTGATGCATGCCTTCACCCAATCAATGAATTTCTGATTAAATCCAAACCTCCTCATAACTGCAAACAAAAAATCATGTCTAACCCGGTCAAAGGCATTTGCTAAGTCTAGCTTGACTACCATGCCTTTTTCTTTTTTTTTGCAGCTAGAATGTATGGCTTCTTGGACTAGGATAATGTTGTCTAGAATTTGCCTCCCTTTCACAAATCTTCCTTGATTTTCCGGAATCAATTTTGGCAAAAAAATTTTAAGCCTGTTTGCAATTATTTTGGTGATAATTTTGTACCCAGTGTTACAAAGGGAGTATCATATAATGTTTTAATGTAATGCATAAAATTAATTTAGCAAATAAAAGAGTAAATAACAAAGTATTTTAATAAAGTAAATAATAATAATAATAAAGTATTAAGAAAGTAATAAAAAATATTTAAAAGTGCTAAAATAATACATTGAAAATGTAAACATTTATTAAGAAATTGTATTAATACATTAAACAATGTATAATTAATGTATTATATTAATGTAATATATAATAATAATGTATAAATGTAATGTATAAATTAAAGTATTAATTTACATTAGTGTGTAATGTAAAATATTAATTAATTGATAAATTGATGATGTAATGTAGTAATTAATTAATTGATAAATTAATGATGCAATGTATTAATTAATTAATACAGTGTTAAAGTAAAAATATAGTATTAAAATAATACATTAAATGCTTTAATAAATACATTACTAAAGTATTAATACAGTAATACAGTAATACATTAATAAAATAGTAGTGCATTGACTTTAGTAATACATTATTACATTATTGTAATGTATAAATTAAAGTACTAATACATTAATTTATTATGTAACATATTGAACTATTATTACATTAATAATGTATTAATACATT
>ML778030.1:101513-117799 GCA_009831015.1 Picea engelmannii
AGTGTTTGAACACATGACACTATGATCATTGCGTGCTAGGGTTTAGGAAAGTAAAATGTATGTGTTTGACTTGGTATTTATGAAGTGAAAAGAAGTTTCAAATAGATTCGATTTAGTGAAACAGATTATAGTATTTTGTATTAGGTTAAAATTAGATCATTATGAGGATTCATACTAAAATAAGATTAATAAGTATTGAGAGACCTCTTTGGTGTTTCTTTGTATCTATATGATGGAGTGTCTTCCATCTTCCAAACAAGTCTAATCATTACAATTCCATAGGTCTCACTTTTGTGATGAGTTTCGGTATCTTGAAACAAAGATTATCGAATCATTACGATTCTACAAGTATCACTATTTAATGAGATCTCTTCTCTGTGAAGAAAGGTTACCACATGGTTAATAAAGCATGGGTTTTAAACTATATGGATGGGAATTAAATGGATGTGAATTTCCCCACATGCAATATGGGTGGGAATTGGCCCGATTGTCTTTTTTTTCTTTTTTCTTAAACCCTTTTAATCTTTAGTGTTTTTTTTTTNTTTGTTTCTAAGGTATTTTTAATTTTTATTTTAAAATTAATTTTTATAATTTAAAATTTTAATTTTATTGGAAACATTAAAATTTAAAAAAAATCAATTTTAATTTTATATTTTATATTTTAATTTTAATTTTATTGATAACAACAAAGTTTAAAAAAAAATAGATTTTTAATTCAATATGTCAAATTAAATATTTTCTTTAATAAAATATAAATGGTTAAGTATAAATGAAATATTTTTTTAAGAAAGTATTACGGCGATGGAATTTTATCCCCTTGAAAACACCATTTGATTAAATATAATCCTTAAATAAAACATAAAACAATTTTTGTCTTTCAAATACAACATAACAAGAATGTGCAATACACTTTTGATGAGTGTCATCTAATTTTTCTGAATTGATTGACCATGTGCAGAAACGGCCACGAACCAGTTAACTCTTTGATACACGCTCTCTTAAAGCAAGGGCCTTCAACCTGAAAGTCATCTGAGGAAACTCAACCAGGGAACAGTTGTGAATTTTTGATAAATCGAGATGGGACTTCTTAGCTCAACGAAATTTTTTGGTTGGATGAGCCCACCACTGTTTTGAAGGATAGGGCGGATGCATTGGACGAGTGCCCTCCACCCATGGTTACCGCCATGAAGAGACTAAATTTTAAGGATAATATTAAATTCTCTATTACTTACTTCTTTAGATATAATGTGGTGAATATAAAAGCATATTTAATTCTCCATTCTCTATTCCTTGTAATTGAAAACAACATTACATACATTTCTTCAAATTATTTTTTCATAGAAATCGTGGGTGCTTCCATGTAATGAGAGGAACACAAAGCCTTCACGAACTAAAACAATAACCATATCATTTTAAATGTCAAATCTCCAATAATCTAAATAATTAAAAGTTATAGATGAAAAAATTGGGAAGATCGGCTCCATTTTGTTCTAATGATGTAAATTAGTTTCCATCATCTTAAAATCAGCACAATTTAGTGCTTTTTATTAACTGAAATCCAACGAGAAAATTAGCAAAGGTAAAATAAACATATCTCTGTTATAACATGAGAAGCACTGTATTTAATTTGCGACTTCGTATATCTACCTTTGTCAAGAACGTATCAACAACAAACATGATTTTATTATAAAAAAAAACATCTCTCAAGGGCATCATATATTTTTAATCAGGGCAATTGCCAATCATTGTATAACTAATATTCTCTCATTGATTAATCTGTGAAATATACATTAAGATTGGCGAAGACATCAAAATAAGACTGGAATTCTCATCTTCACCAAGAATAAATCTGGTTGTTCCACATGTATGTGACTTTCTAACTTTCCAAACCATCCGCTCTTACTGCTTCAATCATGCTTTCTCTGTATATTCTTTTATGAGGAGGTCACAAGGCGGTGCAAACTACTGAAATGCGCAGACAACTGAGGAAAGCCAACAAAAAATGAAACAATGAAGTTACAATGTATTATACATCAAATACAATCTAAATTATATGCCAAGTTTTATACCCTTCATAGCCTGTGAGATTCATGAGATTTCGACTTGCAAGTTCTAACAAGATGTCAAAAGCTTCCTTCCATTCCATCCCGCGGACATATACCCAAATGTCCAATAATGAATCTACTCATTCCATCCCACAGACATATACCCAAATGTCCAATAATGAATCTATGCCAAACTTTCTACCTTTCGGAAATGCCCCCAAGTCTAAAAAGCGTTTCTTCTCTTTAGTATATATCTATACTTGTTTTCAAATTACTAAGAAGACCATCTTTGTGATGTTTCGAAGTAAGTTCAGCTCTGGAAAGCTTCTCCTTGCAAAGTTCCCAACCTGGCTGGGTTTTACTGTGCAAAGAACTTCCAATAACCTCGAGGGCAAGTGGTAAACCCTTACACTTTGCTGCAACCTATAGAGCTAGTACCAGTTAAGCTTTTTCTGCATAAACCATGACTTGCAACTTTTGTTGGAGGTCTATTGAAAAATCATTTTTAAGTTGCGAATTTGAATATCGATTGCAAAATTAGGGTTAGGATCTAGTTACGATACATGAGATTATGAATGGTATGTCTAATTCATTAACAAGATCCTCTTCTTTTGTTGTTGGGATCGAAGGTTGACCAAAGGCCCAGAAGCAGAAAAGTGGCAGGGCGTCATTGACCTCCAACATAAGCATATTGTAAAGACAAGCATCGCTTCTTTTTAGAATATTGAAATTCTCTTTGGTTGTGACAACGGTTTTGTATCCCTTTGCTTCAAACAACAAGTCTTTCAGATGTGATGCAGACCAAACATCATCCAAAACCACCAACGTGGGCCGATCTATCCCTTCTACAATTTGCTTAAGATTATTCTGCAGTTGATTGCGTGCATCCTCTATGCTCCGGAAATGAGGTCTACGACCACCAATTATGCGATCCCACATAGTCTCTAAAATCTCTAAAAGGTCGTTTTCATTTCGATGAAGCTATGAGATGGTAATGAAATGTATATTATTTTGGAAGAAAGCTGGAGATTACAAAGAGAATAAACCTTACAAACTAAGGTCATGAGGACATAAAATGGAACAATTTTTTAAAAATGGTGGAATTGTTGATACCTTCGACTTGGGGATCTCTACAAAGTGCTGATGCAAGGGTGGTTTTTCTGCTCCCACCCATCCCTGTTATTCCAATGATATTAACATCACTCTTCATGAGAATTTGTTTGACATCATTGATAGGTTTATCCAAACCCTCAAGCTTTTTTGGCATATCCGGGACATGGGAGTTGGAAGTTGTTGGACTGTCGAGCGGCTGTAGCTCCATGTATCCCATCAACGGGGGTCTGATATAGCTTAGTCGGGTTGATTTTTTGAAGGATGAGACTTTCCATTAGTTCGAATCGTCGGCCAAGATTCCTGAAAGCCAACAAAAAATGAAACGCGCGAACAACTGAGAAAAGCCAGCACAAAAATGAAATCGCGGGGACAATCGAGGAAAGAATGAAATGCCAGGACAGTTGAGGAAATCTGAACGTGGTAATTCCAAAGGTTAATTATTTAAACATGGTAATCATATAGTGTTACAGTAATTTCTTAATATGATTAGGTAAATGTTAAAAAGTAAACAGGTTAACGGAAGCATTTAAAAATACAAGGAAGTTGCCAAGACTAAATCACATTCATTGATTTGGAAGGACGACGAAGAATATGCAACATCTTCAATTTCCAACCCTAAGATTGAAATTTATGATTAAAATACTGATTAATCCACCGATCAATAAGAGGGGACACCTATCGGAGACACCTATCGACGTAATGAAAAGATTATAAACTTGAAAAATATGTTTAACTTAAAAATTGATAAACTGTGACCACTGACTTGCGTGTAGAATCTTCAACTCACGATTTTCTCTTTCCGTATCTACTTACTGTATAGATCATACAAAGTGGACAATCATTTCATTCTACAAAGAAAATATATTGATCTCTATACTGAATCAATTTTGCAAACTTTTTCGTTTCTGGGTAATCTGCATTTCTAGTACTATGTAGTGTAGCTTCTCTAGCCATGTTTTTTCACCATTTTAAAGTGGTTTTTCCATTACTATAGAATTTGTACAATCACATAAAATGTGTGAAATATACATGGATAAACTTATATCAAAATTTGAATATCCGTGTAATAATTTTTGTTTTTTTATCAAAATTTGAACATCCATGTAATATTTTTTGTTTTTTAATCAAAATTTGAACATCCATGTAATAATTTTTTATTTTATATATTAGTGTATTTTATATATTAAATGTGATTTGTTGACATGACAATCACAATCAGAGTTAAAATTTTTAAATATTTAAGAAGTTCAATTAAACATGTATGGTAATATTTTGATGAAATCTAATTATATGATCATTGTATTTATATTTTCCACCTCAAGCATGTGTTATTCACAGTATTTAATTTATATGAGCTATCATAATTTCTTTAACTTGAATAAACATTGTTAGAATAACGAGTATGTTCCCTAGGAGACATGCATTTCACCTTAGATATTTTATATATAGGACCTAATTTTCTAGGACCTCGAGGGGTTTAAATAGCACTATGTTCTTGTCCAGTCCATTTTTTAAGGAGTGAAGAGTTGGCACAAGATAAATGAGGGAATGGAAGAATATTGATAATTTACATTAATTTAGAGGCCCCTGTTATTTTAGACTATGTCCATTCATTTTCTTTTCAAGTGAGCTTATGTTTCTTAAATATGTTACTAAATTAATTATCAAATTATAAAGGGTTTATTAGTATTTTCACAAGGTTGATGTTCTTCATAAGATATACTATCTTGCAAATTTCAAGGTCATGTGATTGGTGATCTTTATAATTATAATTGTTTTATTTAATTGTATTGTATCCTATTAAAATAATGAATGTCTTGAGTAAGTGTCCATAAATATTTTTTAATGCGTGATATAGTAGAAATAAAAGATAAAGATAATAACAAGTATGTATAATATATGACATTTGTAGGAAGGGTTAGATCAATTGGTAGATTCTCTTGTACTAAGTCAACAATGTCCCAAGATCAAATATCATTAGGTCCTTTGGGGTTATCAACCACAATCAATCCACCTTCCATTTTAAAACTCTAGGCAAGAAAGGGAAGAGCTCCTTGAAGGATCGCATAGTTATCAATAATCGGCGTGTGTAGTTGGGGTCACCAATACTTAGTGTGTGCAGTTGGGGTCATCAATACTTAGAGTGTGTAGTTGGGGTCACCAATACTTAGTGTGTGCCAGTATCATTGTCCTGGCACATCTACATGAGAGGGGCATCAAAGTATGGTAATGCATTTTGTTGATATTTGTATTTGTAATTGGATTACTTGATTATGTTCACTAGTATGTTGTTCAAATCATAAATATATGAAATAAGGACATAAGTATTTATTATTTCTTAATGTAATAGAAATAAAGGAAAAATAGTAAAGGGTGTGTATTTATAACATTTCTCGTTCTGAGTGAAAGGTGAACTTGTTTTGGATATGGAAAATGAGAAGTTAGGAACAAAAGGAGAATCAAATAGAGGTGAAGGTGAATATTCTTTTGATGATTAAGGTAAATTTTACAAATGGTTACACCATTAGGTTTTTGGGGTTCTATGGTGGATGGAATGGATAGACCAAGGGGGGAGAAACATTTGGTCATGAAATTAATCCATATAATGGATAAAAAACAACTTCTATGACATTAAAACCACCTAGAGAGATTTGGTGGAAATCAAGGTAGAGGCACATTTAATGCAAGGAATAGAAGATGTGTTGATTTTTACGTCTTAAGCAGTTAATTAGATTAATGTTCTTTTACTTATAAACCATTAGCACAATAAGTGCATATAAAGGATCACTTAAAGAATAACATTCATAGCATACACAAGATTTACCCTCGGAAAACCCTTTAAGGGAAAAACCCAACAAAATTCCTCAATATAGATTCACCAACCAAGAAAAATGCCTCTCTCCAAGAGAGAACTAACAAAGTAGAAGATCCTCCTCTAACCCTTGACTAGGGAAGAGTAGTGCACCACTTAACCAAGAGATACCCAAGAGATGAACCAAGAACTTCCACAATGTCACCTCCTAGCTGCAATAACATCTTCCTCTGAGACTTGCACACTTCCTCTTCTCAGTTGCAGAGCTACCATGTGAGTGTACAAATGAGGCAATGGCCTCCCTTATAAATAGTGGTTTGGCCATCCTAAAATTAGGTTTGGAAAAACACTATATGTCTCACTGCCTGAGAGTATGTCCTCTACTCTCTCTACAATTGTTCATTCTAGAACTGGGACTATGCACCTGCAGCTGCTTTTTCTGAAGCTGAGAATGACTCTTCCATTCTCACTGTAGTTGTTGAACTTTGAGTTTAGCTTCTCTATTTAATCACGGAAACAAATTCATACAAAAATGAGAGTGGCTCAATAACTAACACTAAGGGTATCTTATCCTCTTTCTATGGAGGTAACTCAATCTCAAATACATGGATTGTCATACCTGGTCCCTCTGAATATCATATTGTGTCATATTCTTTTACTGAATCATGTTCATTCTATATATACTTCTTTTGATTACTGGAGCAAGTATCTCGTCACAGTATTCTACCTCTTACTGGGAGAATCCTCTTAACACAAATAAGGCTTTGTACATCTCTATGATTGGTCCTTGGGAGGCTGCTCCACCTTAGTGGATCGTGAGGGATGACTCCCTCTAAACTTAAGATCCTTCTGAGCTGGTACTTTGTGGGGTCGCCTGCCTCACCACTGGTTGAGCCATTTTCTCCTCATGATATGGCTCATCAATGCTATATGGATATGCATCCTGCAAAGTGTCATGGGACCATACTGGTCTCTTCTTGGTTACTACATTGATTTTGGGTAGGCCCTTTTGGCTGTACTAAATCTTCTTGATTATCTGAAGAGTGATCAACTGCACTAGAGGGATTTGTTTTGTCATCTTATTGATATTTCATCATCTTTGGGTCTAAAAGTGGTTAATAGATGTCGATCGATGCCATTAATTAAAAAATGGAAAATGGCGTCGATCGGCATATATCAACCACTTTTTACTTAATGTGGTTGTTGCTAGTTGACGGCCGACATGCATGGCCACAACCATGAACACATTTATACATTTTAAATGTAATAATTAAATATTATTTAGTAATTAATAAATTATTATTTAAAATAAAATTATTAATTTTTTAGTTAGTATTATTATTAATTAAATAATTTATTAAAAATAATAATAATAAATATATGTAATAATTTTATTAATAAATTATTAAAAAGAATTAAATAATAATCAATTAATAATTATTTATTTATAATTATTAAATAATAACAAATTATTAATTAATTAATAAAAATTAATTAATTAGAAATTAGAAATGAATATTTATTAATTAATAATAATTAAATGATTAATTATCAATAATAAAATAAATATTAAATAAAAATTATTTATAAAATAGAAAATAATATAGCATAAATAAAATAAGTTAAAACAAAATAAATACATTATTAAAATAATATATCAATAATCGAAAAATTAATTTATAGATTATAAATAAATTTAGCAAAAATAAAATAGTAAATAACAAAGATATTAATAAAGTTAATAATAATAAAAAAGCATTACATGTATTAATAAGAAAATAATAACAAAATAAAGACATTCCTAAAATAATACATTAAGAATCCAAAAATATAAAAATAAAGTAAGAAAACATTAATAATGTAAAAATACATTAATGTGCATATATGGAAGTGCGCATATATAGAAGACGTCATTATGGAAGTGGCCAACTTCTGTATATGCATTATTCCTATATGCACATTTACGGAAGCCATCATCCGTATATGCGCATGTATGGAAGAAATTTATGTTAATCCAAATGCATCTTCCATATATGCGTTCTTCTATATATGTGTGTTTAAGGAAGTTGCCATTCGTAAATGCACATTTATACATGCATTTATATTCGTCATCTGTATATACGCATATACGGAAGCACGCATATACAAAAGACATCATTATGGAAGTGGCCAACTTACGTATATGTGTAGTCCATATATGCGCATTTATGAAATCTGTCGTCCATATATGCATCATCTGTGTCGTCCGTATATGCGTCGTCTGTATATGTGCATATACGAAAGCGCGATTATACAGAAGGTGCATATATGGAAGGCATCATTATGGAAGTGGTCATCTTCCATATATTTGTTGTCCGTATATAAGCATTTATGGAAGTCGTTGTCCATATATGCATTATCCTTATATGCGCATATATGGAAGCATGCATATAGGAGAGGTGCATATATGAATGACGCATATATGGAAGGTGCATATACAAAAGAAATTTATGGTAATCCAAATGCATCTTCCGTATATGTGTGCTTCCATATATGTGCATTTAAGGAAGTTGTCGTCCGTAAATGCACATTTATATGCGTCGTCTGTATATGCGCATATACGGAAGTGCACATAAATGGAAGACATCATTGTGGAAGTGGCCAACTTCCATACATGTGCATTTATGAAAGTCATCGTTTGTATATCAATTGTTTGTATATGCACATATACAAAAGCATGCATATATGGACGACGCATATATGCCAAGTCCATTTTAGAGTCAGTTAGTAGTATATTGTATACAAACAATATTGTAGTAAATGTAGATCCTATTAAAAAAAATATTGTAGTATACAATATACTACCAACTGACTCTAAAATGGACTTGGCATATAGCATCGTCCGTATATGCGCGCTTCTGTATATGCACATTTACAAGCGACGCATATACGAACGACAACTTCCGTAAATGCATATATATGGAAGCTAACCACTTCCATATTGGCATCTTCTGTATATGTGTGCTATATATGCGCATACACGGACGACGCATATAAATGAACCTATAAATGTGCATTTATGGATGACAACTTCTTCAAATGCGCATATATGGAAGCACGAATATATGAAAGATGCATTTGGATTACCTTAAATGTCTTCTGTATATGCACCTTCTGTATATGCGTCATTCATATATGCACCTTTCGTATATGCACACTTTTGTATATGCACATATACAGATGACATGAGAAGAGTCATCACCTCAGGGAGGCTATCATTTTATGATGACTAAATTCCAAAGGTGATGAAATTTATTATCATTACCAAATGTGTCATCCTTGTGCATGGGCCATGCTAATATTCCCTCTATCTTTCCAATTGTATTGAATGTCTCTAGAGATAACACTAAATGTGTTTCATTAGCACTAAATCCCAAAGATAGTGGAATTTATTATCATTGATAAATGTGAATAACACATCCCAAAGATAGTGGAATTTATTATCATTAATAAATGTGAATAGCACATGCCTTCTCTTTCCACAAAATCCCAGTTGAGATGATACGGTTAAGAATTTTAAGTTTTAATATTGATATTGTATAAATGTATTTTAGTGTCTTCAATTACCTTGTAAGCCATAACTTGTTTTAACGACCTAACTATAAAGAAGAGTATGTGGCAATATTTTAATTTGATTTAATTTTTATTATTTTGTAAACAAATGTCGTAAGGCAGAAATAAGATAAAATGTAAACTCGTTTTTATTACAAATAGATAAGAAGAAAGTAAATGACAATATTAAATTTTAATTTGATGTTGTTTTTATTATTTTGTAAATAAATGTCATAGGATAAAGAATACTTAGTAATATTATTTTTTTAAATTTAATTCTATTATTATTTAAATAAATGTTACCTCAACTATGATTATTTGATACTATGATTATTTTGTCAAATCAAACCCTTCATTTAAAAAATAAATATTTATTAATTTTAAAAATTAAAAAATATATATTATAATTTTATAAAAAATAAAACTAATAATATTTTTTTATAAAATATTAACAAATAGTCATAAATTATATAATTGAATATTCAAAAGTCATGTCACTTTTTTTTCCATAAAGTGATTGCTATATTCTCTACATGACACGTGGTAAGGACTAATAACAACCAAAAAATAACTTTTTTTAATTTTTTATTTTAAAAATTAAAAATATATATATTATTATTTTTTAAAAATAAAATAATAATTATTTTTTAAAAATAAAATATTAATTATTTTTAATAAAATTGTTATAAATAATATAATTGATATTAAAATATTGTTTAATGATTTTTATATTTCAACTAATAAGATAAAAACTATGCACAAGGCAAAGAGAATGCAAATGCAATGAAAAAAAAGTTTTTAAAACTAGAAAAATTCATATCCTCAGCCATAACAACTATCATATCAATAAAAATATATATAAATACTCCACAAAGGGATTTTTCAATTTATAATTAGACAACTTTTACCAAGTTACAATTAAATCAGATTCCGAACTTCAAAATTTATAATTTTGAAAGCATTAAGAAAGAATTAGGACGTGGATCACGGGGAATCTTTTTGAGTTTGGGAGATAAGAATCTAGTTAGTTGTGACCTGGCTGCATGTTGACGAGAGAGTAATATGGACTGCCTTCTCTTTTGCTTATCAGATAAGAGTCACGTCACTGTTCAATCACAACAATTGAATCTGCATTCTAAATAGTAGTCAGTCAATGAGCTATCACGATACTAGCTCTCCCCACCATAATTATGTCCAGCGCCTCTTGAACGATCTTGTCAGATTGGCTGTCCAATGCATTGGTTGTCTCTTTTAGCAATAATATGCTCAGATTCTTTAGGATCACCCTGGCTATCGCAATCCTTTATTTTTTCCCTGGATAATTGCACTCCTCTATCTCCGCAGTTATCGGGAGAGAAATCCATGCTATTAACAGGAGCATCTTCTCCGGATCTATGAAAACTGTATCAGTAACCTTCTCGAGGGTTTTGATAAATGGAAACATCCCACCCAAATGTCAACGAAGCCTATCTTATCTCCTCCAAAGTATGCCTTTCCTGAGAAGCAATTGCTAGTTCGCAAAGCTTCCATGAGATGTAAGTAACAAGTCACGTAACCAAGAGGTTGCCGACCTTTTCAATGGTCTATGCAGGGATGTCATTGGGACTAGTGAAGATGCCTTCAACACACTAAGAAACCAAGTGAATTCACACTACAAATATAAAATGAAGGTCCAGTTTGCAGAGCTTGTGCGGGATCATTTCTCATAGCTGTGGAAAGCTTTAGCTTTGGCGATGGCAATTGTTATACTGTTACTCACCGTGGTACAAACTATCTTCTCAATTATATTGGTATATAAGGGTAAGTGATTAGTGGTTAGTAGATCGGTTGGCAATTATATATGTAAGTGATTAAAATTTGGATAATGATGTACCACAAGCTTTATAAGCTAGGGAGCTTTCTAGTTCTTGCGATTTGGGGCTTTCTAGTTAGTTTCACTGAATTTGTACTCATTCAGTATAAGATAGGAACTTTTTAGTTCTTGAGATTTGGAACCTTCTAATTAGTTTAGGTGATAGTAACAATATTTGTATGATGTATCTTCTATCGAATATTATTTCTCTTTCTTTATTAAGCATTGTTCTATCAAATATTATTTCTCTATTCATTATTAGACATTTTTAAAGACTCCCTAAAAACTCCATACCACGATATGAAAATAGATATTTTAGTTGTGGTAATAAAGTGAGATGGAATGTATAATTTTTCATAAATTAATCTTACACTAAATCACAACATAAATGCAATTCTTAAAAAAACAAGGATTATTGCAAAGCAACTTAGTCCCTGCATATTAAGGGACAAGAATGAGCTTTCAACGATATTGCTTGATTTTGGTTTGATTTGATTTGACATAAGATATGTGAAAAATGAACCGAATGTAAAGCAAGAATGATCACTGTTGTAATGATTACTGTCATTGCAACACATGCATAGTTAATGGATCCCTTCCTTCATATGTGAGGACATGTGCCAGATAGATCCAAGTGTACATTGAAATGCTCTAGAATGGAAATATTGGATATAGTCGATGGTTGGTTTCTATTTTAATAAATGAAATGGGCTCTCAGGGTCTAACATGGAAAATCCTGCTCTGGGGTAGTGCATTGATTGATCTATCACATTCACGCAATCGAGGTTTGTGGCACATTTTGTTATGGATTAAAAGGTGGGCTGGGATTTGCGTTGGCCATACCCACCACGAAGTAAGCAATCGTACATCATATAACTTGCAATGTTCAAGTTCAATCATCACCGGAGGATCTCATATAAATGCATCCACTATTTACAATGCATTCATGCATGTAATAACAATATTCTTGAACCATCTCCTAGCAATTATTTATAGTTCTCCGTTGAATGAGAATTTTTCATGGGACACAATTTGGTCCTTCATACTTGATACGGCTCATACAATTCTTTTAACAAAACATATGAGAACCATGTAGCTTTCAATCTTGTTTTATGTTATTTATATGCAGCTTTCAATCTGGATTGATGTTATTTATAGTTCTCCATTGGAGGAGAATTTTGGATGGGACACAATTTGGTACTTCATACTAAATATGGAGGAGAATCATGTAGGGCGTTACCCAAACGTTTTGAACCTTTGCCACATCTGTTTTCCGTGTTCGAGCTCCCATCATCAATCATGTCAGAGCTCTCGCCGGCTATCGACTCCACTCACCCAAACACGGTTATAGTGACACAAACCTCTGTTGTCCCTCTAAATATGAGCAATCCCAACACTCGATGACAATGAGCTGTAATGCATGGCTAGTTAGCCATCCAACTGCCATGCACCAACACTGGATGACAATGAGATGTAATGTGTGGCATAGTTAGCCATCCAACTCCCATGCCATGCCATGTGCCATGGAATGCATCCATGCATATCGGTTGAAAATTTTGGACTTGTAAAGAGGCTGGCTCCAAAGGCGGGTTGAAATTTGAATCAGGGATTGGTATCTTGCTCAGGATCGGTAGCAAGCTTTGTTTGGATTTTATCTTACGCCTTATCTTGCAGACCCCTTAGATACATCTCCAGCTTGAATTAAGATTGGAAGAATTAATTCACACAACACAAAACGTTTTCATTACTTAACAAACAAATGGAGGTTACATATATAGCATGCAGATCACTGACTCAAGTGGATCTGATTAGCTAAAAATAGTAAACCTAGAAACTCACAGTTACAACAGTCATGGTTGAAACTCATAGTTACAACAGTCATAGTTATCTCTTACTAATGTAAGCTTTATTCTAACACCCTCCCTTAATGCTTACTTTATAAATTACAACACAAAAGATTACAACACTAGAACTTTCATCTGTCTGTCTGATCTGGTCTTCCTCAACACTGAAACTCACTCTGTAATCACCTGGTTTCTTCTCTTTCTTCTCCACACATTCGAGCTACCCACTGACACATTTAAAGTCAAAACACTTCTGACCATCATTGTCGCACTTGTATACTGGACAATTTGAAAACTCGGCTCATCGGGGCTTCCGTGATAAAAGTTGACAATTATTGATGCATTCTATGAACTTGCCTTCATCTGTAGGATTTTTTCTTTCGGCTATCCTTCAGTATCTAGAAGAAAAGTTTGGATATTGAATGTCCTCAACATTCCTTTACACAAGGTGACTTCCAATAAAAACAATGTACTTGATACTGGGGCTACCAGCTTGCATCAAGATACAAGTTCTTATTTTTACATAAACACTTATATAAAAACTTTAAACTCACCAGGTAACCTATAACTTTTGACTTTGAAGCACCGAAGTACAACAATAATCTTCAGTTTTTAACAGACTTCAACCAGTCATGTGTTTCTTATAGCTCCAAAGAACATGAAGAACAACAAGCCTGAATTATGTCACTCTGTTACATATTTGGTTCTTCATCATTTGATTACAAATAAAATCACACTCTCTCACACACATATAATATATCTAACATACATAAACAAAATTTTAAACACACCACACATACATATATAAGTAGAAAAGCAGGGCAGTGACTGTTTATGGTGGTTCTTCCTTCATATCTATCCACACCGAGATACCAAACACTGAAATATTTTCGATGGCCATTTGCTCTGAATGCGGCAGCTCCTTAGTGAGATAATCGTACTTCATGGAGAGATCTATTGCATGCTTGATGCATTGTCCTTTGGAGTATAGTGCAACTTTAGAATGTAAACTAACTTCCACTTCACCTTCCTTCATCCTTAAATCTCTTACCCACTTTAATAAAAGGATTTATAACTTCACGTATACACATGCATTTACTTTATCCACATGCATTCACTTTAATATTCAAAATATCCCCCATTTTTATTTAAAAGAAAACTTTATACCTCACTCTCAAACAATCCAACGCATGCAAATCTTATTCAATGCTCCACATATACATGCATGCAAATCGTGAGTAACTCAAAAAAAAAAACTCACGCTTCCTCTTTCAATGCTTGAATTCTTGAAGCTCACGCTTGAATGCTCGAAGCTTCTCAAAGATGATGCTTATGCTTCAATGAGCTCACGGATATGCTCACGACCTTCTTGCCTTGATTTTCTCACCGATCTACTCATGGATTTTCCTTACGACATGATCTCTCCTTACCACACAGCAGAACTCACAATCCAATGGCGATTATCACGACCCTTCTCCAGCTCGAACCGTGAGCACGTTACTCTCACGCAGATGCTCAACTCCACGCGTAGATGCTCCAAGGATGGCAGCGAGTTTTGCAACAACGATCTCCTTGGCTCTGATACCAAACTAAGATTGGAAGAATTAATTCACACAACACAAAATGTTTTCATTACTTAACAAACAAATGGAGGTTACATATATAGCATGCAGATCACCGACTCAAGTGGATCTGATTAGCTAAAAATAGTAAACCTAGAAACTCACAGTTACAACAGTCATGGTTGAAACTCACAGTTACAACAATCATAGTTATCTCTTACTAAAGTAAGCTTTATTCTAACAGCTTGACCATTCATTGTAAATGATGCACCCCAACTCATGGAATTCGTTACAGCTCTCTGCACGCTTTAAAACAGGGGTGAGTAGCAGGGGTAGTCATTACTGCTAAAAATTCATTGTATCAGAGGAGGTAACCATTTGTTGTATCAACGAGAGATAGACAACTACATTTCACTCGTCAATTTCACTCCTCATCTTTATCATAATGTTATTATCTGTGTATCCCTACATTTATATTATTTCGTTTCTGCAGTACTTGTAAAAACCCTACTTTTATTGGTTTCCTGAAATACAGTGGTATCTTTAGAAACAATGCCGAGCAGGGCAGATGAGATCTATCATGGGTTAGTTGTTTTTAATCTAGATTCTTAGTCATTGTAGATGGAATTCTTGCAGTATACTCTCTTCAGCAAGGGTTGAGATGCTTTGTGAGTCTGTATATGTGACATATCCTATTGAACAAAGAATTGGCGTGGACCATATTTTGTTGTGATCAGGTATGAATATGAAACCATTTCATTATCTTTTCACCTAGGGAGGGGCTTATAATTGTAAAATTAATTTTTTTATCTTTTCTTTTAGTTGGACATACAATAAAATATGTTTTTCACCATATTAGAATGGGAAAATTCTCTTAATTTTCTTGTTGCTACCATTTTCATTAACAATATTCGGCCGAATTATGTTTTCTTATTATGAAGTTTATGCAATGAGCAGGCCCTTCCCTATGTTATCTTTGTTGCAGCAAAATCGACTACAGAAACAACGTATATTTCAGAGCAGGGTCTTGATGAATTTCAATGGATCAAAGTATGTATGCTTTTTAGGGCATATTGCTTCAAATCTGGAGTTGGAATGATTAACACATTCTTGGCAGCTTTGTGCATGGTGTTTGTGTCTGAAATGTCTGTGTTTCATCTTTTCAGGCTATATGGAGGAAAGAAGGCATATGGGCATATAGCATAACAGGTGGTGATCAGTGAAGAGGCAACAGAGCACTGAAACTCATTGAATGGAATTTAAAATGCTTACAGGAACATATATGATAAGTTGCTCAAATAACCCAGCTACAGTTTCTATTAAATCTCGCAGCTTTCAATCCATTAAAATCATGGCTATTAATTTAGAATTTACAGGTTTATTCAAATCTTTAAAGTAATACGAGTTGTATATTGCATATATATATATATATATATATATATATATATATATATATATATATATATA
>ML778030.1:117863-130757 GCA_009831015.1 Picea engelmannii
TTGAAATATAGGTTATTGTAATAGAAATGATTAAATCTTCAATATAGAGATTCAAATACCATAAATTATAATCTTGATATCAATGAGGCAGTCGTGTAAGAGAGTTGTTATTTTCATAAACAAAATGATTAATTAATTTCATTAATGCCTATTAGAAGTGAGGCTTCCTACATGTTTTAAAAAAAAATACTCATTACTATGTGAAATATGTCTAACATATATACATCTTAAATTATTTTAATATATAAATATTTTTCTACAATTTTATTTTTTTTCTAAATACTTAGAAGTGTTAAGTTGGATTTTTTTTAATTTTTTTTTTAATTTCAAATTATCAAATGGTGTTTATATGAGAATGGCTTGAACTTCTTTAATTTTCGATGATTATACATGTTTCTTTATTTTATTTTATTTTTGGTTCATATATATACGCTGTTTTGTGGTGTTAAATATTAATTAAATTATTATTTTTAAATATATAATAAATAAATTGGTATGTCAAAGGTTTATTAAATAAAATATTTGCAATACAAATATGATTTAATTTACACTAGTAAAATGTTAAAGTATTGATGCAAGCTTTTGATGTGTAATTGCATGTAGCTTAAATACAATTTTTAGCTTTTATAACTGGTCCTCTATATGTTTGTTATGGGAGCACTATAGCTCAGTTGAGGTGTCTTTTTTGGACTAGTAAGATGACGAGTTGTATAGGGAGTACCAGGTAGAGATGGACTAGCTAATATAGGAGTCCCAGAGGGTTTGGATGGAACACCACTAGCTAGTAGGGAGCTTCTTAAGGAGCATGTTATAATGAGTCAGAGGAGATGTAGCTAGATAAGTACGAGTAGGGGATTGATAACAAGGAGAAGTAAAGGTATAAGATTCCTAAGGTCCCTCTAATTTATTAGGGAGTTATGAATTTTTATATGGTATTTTGTTTTAAAATGTAGAAACAAAAATGCATGAGTTGAAATATTAGTCTTAGGAGTATATTTGAGGGTGGTGAGGGTGGGGTGGAGGGAGTTAATACCAGGATCCCCACCCATGAAATATTAGTCTTAGGAGTATATTTGAGGGTGGTAAGGGTGGAGGGAGTTAATACCAGGATCCCCACCCTAATGGGTGAGGCTTCAGGGTGTTAATATGAAAATATATTATGGGGTGGAGAGAGTTAATATGAAAAACATAATATTATAATAGGAAGGAATTGAAACTCAATAGTGGATAACGTTTTATTCATTCTTAATCCAAAAAGAATTAGATATGCAAGATAATTGAATACATGTATAAAAATAATTCAAAAGCTAAATTCAAAGGAACCCAAAGATGTCATTCATTGAATGAAAATAACTCACATTCTATACACAATACCATCACTTTATTAAATCAACTTGTTCCTTAGCTCTAGTTACAAGTAATAGCTTGCTTATCAAAATTTAAAACCACATTTTTCTATGAAATTTTATTTAATTACAAATAAATTATGACCTTTGAACTACCATATATCTAGTAAAACTCTTGGACTTTCATCATTGTTTCTTGTGCTCTTTGAACTGCCATATTCCTAGTAAAACTCTTGAACTTCCATCATAGAAGTTAACTTTAACATTTTACATCCCAAATAACTATGTTAAAGGCTGTTCATAATTACTAAAATGAGAAAAAATTTATTTGAATGGTTTTAGTTTTGCAAATAAAACCTTTTCACTTTAGGTTTGATGCTCAAAGATTTGTTTTATGAATAATCTAAGTGGCATGGATTGTTGTCTTCCTTAATTTTATGCATTGAGTTATTTTATCTCAAAATTCTTCCAATGGAACATTGTGACTTTCTAAGCACAAAAGAGGTGGTATAATCAAAATTCTCACCACTTCTCTATGTGATAGTATATGAGAAATGTGGTATGTGATAGTACATGGGAGATGTGGTATAAGATACTACCAATTTGTGTCTATGTTCTTTCAACATTGGACTCTTCGAAGGTGGATTAAGCCTACAATTTTATAACTTCAAATTTTTCACATCCCAGTACTCCATTTAGGATCAACATACTCTTCTTCTACAACATAATACATTGCATTAATTGAAATTGTCATTAAATAATTCAACCATCTTTTGGTTAATTGTTGCATTGTATCTCATTGTTGAATCTTGAAGTGCATGTATCTCTTCAAGTTAATTGAAATACTTATTAATTGAGCTCAACATACCATCTCTTAATAAAGTAATTATTTTGATGAATGTTGCTCAACTAGTGGATGTTGTCCCTTGGACTTTGATATGTTCTTTGACATTGTTTATCTCCTTATGTTTTGTCAAGACTTCTACATTCATTTCTAGCAATTTCACATAAGACATCCAAAAATGTGATTTTGGATGCATCGAAAAAAAGAAGATGGACATTTTTGGTATTGAGGACAACGTTTTTATTGACACACACAACGAACTTTGTTTCCTTATCCCTCTTCATGTGCCACCTTTTTTAGGTTTTGACTTAGGACATAAAAAACATGGTTACCAATGTGAGAAGAACAATGACAATTATTACCTAGAAACCAATTTTTTTGTGCAAAAAACCTTAAAATTGACCCGTATATCAAAAACCCATAATGTTGCTAAAAAAAACAGTAAAATCAAAACCTGAATTGAAAAATTCCAAATGGTGATACTAGTAGCATACTATTTTTTTCTACGTTTTTTTGGGGAAGGTTAAAAGTACAGCTTTTCTAAAACCATAACCTTAAAAATATATACTATTACAACCAAACATTTAAATTAACCTTAGAATAGAAAAAGTGATAATAAAGATAACACCATTTTTCAAGGTTAAATCTACCTTGGAACTATGACCTCTAGAACTACACCCTATAGAACTATGACATGTGGAACTGTGACCTGTGGAGCTATGACCTATGGAACTGTGACTTGTGGAACTACACCCTCTGGAACTATGACCTCTGGAACTATTACCTATGGAACTATGACCTCTAGAACTATGCCTTGTAGAACTATGACCTGTGGAACTATGAGATGTGGAACTACGCCCTCTGGAACTATACCTTATGAAACTATGATCTATGGAACTACGCCCTCTAGAACTATGACTTATGGAACTACGTCCTCTAGAACTATGACCTGTGGAACTATGATCTATGAAACTACGCCCTCTAGAACTATGACCTGTGGAACTACGCCCTCTGAAACTATGACCTTTGGAACTATGAACTGCAAAACTAGGACTTGTGGAACTACACCCTCTAGAACTATGACCTCTGGAACTATGACCTCTAGAACTATGACCTGTGGAACTATGACCTATGGAACTATGACCTGTGGAACTACACCCTGTGGAACTAGGACCTGTGGAACTACGCCCTCTGGAACTATGACCTATGGAACTACGCCCTCTGGAACTATGACCTGTAGAACTATGCCCTCTGGAACTATGACCTTTGGAACTATGACGTGTGGAACTAGGCCCTCTAGAACTAGGACTTATGGAACTATGACCTCTAGAACTACACCCTGTAGAACTATGACCTGTGGAACTGTGACTTGTGGAACTATGCCCTCTGGAACTATGAGCCATGGAACTTTGACCCATTGAACTACAACCTCTGGATCTATGACCTCTGGAACTATGACTTGTGGAATTGTGACTTGTGAAACTACACCCTCTACAACTATGCCCTCTGGAACTATGACCTCTAGAACTACGCCTTGTAGAACTATGACTTGTGGAACTATGACCTATGGAACCATGACCTATGGAACTATGCCCTCTGGAACTATCACATGTGGAACTATGCCCTCTAGAACTATGACATCTAGAACTATGACCTCTCGAGCTACGCCCTCTGGAACTGTGACCTTTGGAACTATGACCTGTGGAACTGTGACTTGTGGAACTACGCCCTATGGAACTATCTCCTTTGGAACTATGCCCTCTGGAAATATGACCTGTGGAACTACACCCTCTGGAACTACGCCCTTTGGAACTATGACCTCTGGAACTACACCCTATAGAACTATGACCTATGGAACTATGACCTATGGAACTATGACCTGTGGAATCACGCCCTCTAGAACTATGACCTGTGGAACTATGCCCTCTAGAACTATGACTTGTAGAACTACACCCTCTGAAGCTACGCCCTCTGGAACTATGACCTCTCAAACTATGACCTGTGGAACTATGCCCTCTGGAACTATGACCTATGGAACTACACCCTCTAGAACTATGACCTTTAGAACTATGCCCTCTGCAACTATGACCTCTGGAATTAAGCCCTGTAGAACTATGACATGTGGAACTACACCCTATGGAACTATGACTTGTGGAACTACACCCTCTGGAACTATGACTTGTGGAACTATGCCCTCTCGATCTATGACCTCTGGAACTACTCCCTTCGGAACTATGACCTATGGAACTATACCCTCTAGAACTATTAACTATGGAACTACGCCTTATGGAACTATGACCCATGGAATTGTGACTTGTGGAACTACACCCTCTAGAATTATGACTCTAGAACTACGCCCTGTAGAACTATGATCTGTGGAACTATGAATTGTGGAACTATGACCTATGGAACTATGCCCTCTGGAATTATGACCTGAGGAACAATGCCCTCTGGAACTACACCCTTTGGAACTATGACCTATAGAACTATGACCTCTGGAAATATTCCCTCTGGAAATGTGACCTCTAGAACTATCACCTATGGAATTGTCACAATCTCAGCACTGTTAAAGTTTAAGCTATTATTAGGTTACCTTTCTATTTACTAGATAACAATAGCATAGATAGGATCACTGAGAGAAACACAATCACAAGAGTACACAAGAATTTATCCTGGAAAACCCTCAAGGGGAAGAAAACCCAACAAAACTTCCTTAATACAGATAGCCAATACAATTCCAAGATAATGAACCAAACAACACATAAATTCCTCTCCCAAGGATGTGCCTCTCTCTCTCTCTTCCTTCTTCCGGCAACTAGTAACTGCAGCTTCCTTCAATACTTGCACACTGGATGAGTGAGCTGAGTGTGTCTCTAAATGAGACGTTGGCCTCTCTTATTTATACAATTCTGGCACGTGTGGAAGTGTCTCTTCACTGGCAGGATCAACTTCTTCTTCTGGGTGGTTATAACCACCTTTAATATATTCTGGGGCCGACTTCTTATTTAGCCTATTACAATTAGGGTTTTACCAATCCGCAAAAGGGGATTTGGTCATTTACAATACCCTACATGATAAATCCACAAAAGTGGATTGACCTAATCAATAATAAATATATTTTATCTTTATCCACAAAAGGGGATAAGAATATTCTTTGCAGTTACACAATATTTTAACACTCCCTCTTAACAAGAAGGATATTCTTTATCTTTTGACAGGTCACTAGATGTCGACATCAACTAGGTAGCAACATCCACTGGATAACATCATCAACTGGGTAACATCATCAACTAGATAACTAGAGGCATCCACTTGGTCATCTGGCATCATGATCACTGACTGGCATATCTATAAATCACCAGAATTTTTGTTCTCTTTATCTTCACACTGAAGATACTCTTTCTTTCTTTCGTCTTCACGCAGAAGATACTTCTTTCTTATCTTTACATAGAAGATGTCTTATCTTCACACAAAATATTTCCTATGAGTTTTTCCATTCCTTTTATGTTCTCCCTTCTCTTGTAGTCGTATATCTCACCCATCCACTAGGGAGGACTACTACCATAGCTTCACTCCTAGTCATCCCACATGAACTAGAGAAGCTAAGATGCTAGCCTGGGCAAGACTAGGCTCCCTTTCCATGATCCACATAGGATCACGACACAAACCTCAAGAGCCAACTAACCATTCCACATGGTCAAGGTTTGTGTTCCAAGCTACTCCATCCTTGGCCAGAGGAGAGTATCTTCCCACTACCCATTGGAGAAACATCCACATTCCTCTCTACGAGAGTGGTCACACCCCTCTCTACGAGGGTATTCTAGCATGTCCCTAGAGTATCCAAAACTCAACACTTGTACATAGGCCAACCTTGGCAAATTTCTCATTCCCCTTCTCTATGACGGTCTCTTCCTTCTCTACAAAGGTCTACCTGTGGGATTTATCTTTCCTTATTTATGAAGGTCTTTTCTCTTTCTCCTTCTCTATGAAGGTCTAACTATGGTATCAAAAAAATCTCTTGTGGTTCAAAATATTTCCATGGTATAATACCATGCTACCCATCTGCTGGGCACCATCCATTTACTGGATAACTTTCATCTTGATCAAAATATATGGGCACCATCCATCTTCTTTTCTAACTGCATCAAATCACACCCCTTCATTTTGAACTCGGAGACATGGCTCCCTCTTGCACCAAGTTAAGAGATTCTAATCATCATCCTTGAAGTTTTCTTCTGTAATATCATGGGTGCCTTCTTGAGTTCGAATATTTATTTCTTTTTGTCTTCATACTAGATCAACATGCTCCATATGCAACTATAAGAATGACACTGGAGCAAATTGTAGTTACCTACATCTCATCCACTATATCTGAGTATCCATCTTTTTCTTCATCTTGAATATTTCTATTCTGCATCTTCAGGAGCCTCCTACTCCTATATAAATATTGGATATTGTCTGGTCTTCACTATCTATCACCATATCATACGTCCTTCTCGTGTTGTCTAACTTCTGCAAGTCACGGCATAATTTCTTTCTTCTGAGACTTGTAAACTTACTTACAATATGCTTTCTTTGTCACTCTCATGAGTTATCATACATTAAATAAATATATTATCTCTTTCTTCATCCTCTTCTTTGATACTTCCTTCATAAGTCTGCATACACACTGAAATAAAACGAGGTTAATTCACATTCTCACAAAAATCTAACTTGTAATGATAAAGTATTAAAGTAAACAAAATACTAAAAATAAACATGAATACATATCTTTTGTTTTTATGTGGGGAGGCTCCACGGACTCCACCATTTGCTATCTTTCTTCAGATCAACTATCTTTAACTTAAAGTACATAATCCTTAATTTCTGCTAAAGATTTCTTTGAGGGAGGAGATTCCTCTTCCTCTACCACATGTTCTTGATGCTCTCTTCTCCCTTTTCCTTGAGGACAGTCATAAGAAAAGTGTCCCAATTTTTGACAGTTGTAGCATCTGATCTTTGGAACATCTCTCTTCTTATCTGGAACTCTTACGAAGTTAGCTTATTTATTGTTCTTCCTGAAGGAACTTATTTTGTTCTTTTGAGCTGTAAGAGCTTCCTCTTCATCGACAATTGATCTCTTTTGTTGGTCTGCAAGTCTAGATTCTTCATGTGTGCAATCTACCCATAACTTATCAAACTTGGGTAACTTGCTTCTTACACACACTCCTTGTACAAAAGGAATCTAAAATGTTGGAAACCCATTTAGGGTTGTGGTTACAAGTTCTTTGTCACTAATGACATCTCCAATAGCTACAAGATGATCTCTGATATGAGAAACTCTCATAAGATAGTATGTGACAGATTCTGAGTTGTCCATCTTCATATTACGAAGATGATTTCTTAAGGTAAGATTCTGGCTAATTTCATTGATTTCATATAATCTGTTGAGTGCTTCATACATTTTCCTTTTTTTCTATAGTTCGGATATATGAAGGATCAGGTGATCTTTTACTGAATCTGACATGATTCTCTTTGCTTTCTTTTCATTCTTCTTATGCTTGGTCTTTTTATCTTCTTCATCTGGTTCTGGCACACCCACTGTAACATGTTATAGGAGATCATTTTCATCTAGAATCATCTGCAACCTATGCTCCCAAGATCTGAAGTTTCTATATCCTTCAAGCCTGTCTTCTACCTTCATGTTGGTAGCCATTATTTCTTGTAGAAGAAACCCTAGCCCTCCGGGCTATAGAAATAATAAAAAAATCAAATTACTTGGATCTGAAAACTGAACTCACCAAAAGATGCACTGGACTAAGGCGAGTAGCCTGGTGTGTTTATATTTATGAAAATCCAACTTTTACCCCTCCAAACTTGATCTGTGGATTTTTGGACTAGTGCGTCTGGTTTTCTGGTACTTCTGGTACACTGGTACTTCTAGTTTTCTAATACTTTGTGAAAACTAGGGTTTCACTTTCCAAGAGATCTAGCCACTGAAAAAGTGTGCTGAGGATGCAAGAATGTTCCTTGAGGTAGGGTGCACCTTTCTCAATGGATTTGAGGCTGAAAATCGTCTTTAATAAAAAACCCTAATTTTCATGTACGACAACAGTGATGTTTTTCTTTTTCCTGTGAAAGATGCTCTCTTCAGCTTAGCTCTGATACCATGTTAAAGTTTAAGCTATTATTAGGTTACCTTTCTATTTACTAGATAACAATATCATAGACAGGATCACTGAGAGAAACACAATCACAAGAGTACACAAGCATTTATCCTGGGAAACCCTCAAGGGGAAGAAAACCAAACAAAACTTCCTTAATATAGATAGCCAACACAATGCCAAGATAATGAACCAAACAACACAAAAATTCCTCTCCCAAGGATGCGCCTCTCTCTCTTCTTTATTCCGGCAACTAGTAACTGCAACTTCCTTCAATACTTGCGCACTAGATGAGTGAGCTGAGTGTGTGTCTAAATGAGGCATTGGCCTCTCTTATTTATACAATTCTGGAATGTGTGGAAGTGTCTCTTCATTGTTAGGGCCAACTTCTTCTTCTGGGTGGTTATAAACACCCTTAATATATTTTGGGGCCTCTTTAATATATTATGGGGCCAACTTCTTATTTATCCTATTACAATTAAGGTTTGATCAATCTGCAAAAGGGGATTTGGTCATTTACAATACCTGACATGGTCAATCCACAAAAGGGGATTGATCTAATCAATAATAAATATATTTTATCTTTATCCACAAAAAAGGATAAGAATATTCTTTGCAGTTACACAATATTTTAACAAGCACACCATGCATATTGATACCATAATCAAATTTACAAAGTAATTTAGTATAATAGCTGTATATAAAATCGTGATTGATTTGGTCTGAGAGACCTCGGTATTTATAGAGTTTGGGAGAGGTCGACCACTGAAAGGGTTGACTCTCTCTTACAATAGAAAGACATTAAAACTAGTAACATACAACATCTTTGAGTAACTTCATGCACTCAAAATAGAGGCTAAACACAACTATTCAAATCTACATGTGATGAGTTCCATAGATGGAGGATTTGAGTAGGTACAAAACCCATGTTTCACATTTTCCAGGAGGAACCTGCCAATATTCCAACCCACAAATCACTGCGGATTGAGGGCTAGATCGAGGGCCGGATCAAGGACTGGATTGCATATTCGACCTCATGATGATCAATAGTAATTTTGATAGAAGAAACCTAATAATTCTTGCAAAAAGACTAATAGAGGTATGAATTATACGATCCGCATGTTCAAAAAGAGACTTAGTGAAGGAAAAAACTATGTAAAACATGGAATCAATAGAGGGAGTGGTTCCAAAGGTCATATTTCCACAGGTGATAGTTCCCGAGGTCATAGTTCCCAAGGTCATATTTCCACAGGTCATTGTTCCAGAGGTCAAAGTTCGAGACGTTGTAATTCTAGAAGTCATAATTCCTCAGGTCGTAGTTCCTAGGGTTATAGTTCCATAGGTGATAGTTCCAAAGTTGATAGTTCCATAGGTCATAGTTCATGAGTTCATAGTTTCAGAAGTCATAGTTCCATGGGTTATAGTGCCAAAAATAATATAGTATTGAAAAGCAACTTTACATTATTGTACTTCCACCTCAATAACTATGATCTCTGGAACTATGAACCCAAGAACTATGACTTGTGGAACTATGACCTTTGGAACTATCAACTATGGAACTATGACCCCTTGAACTACACCCTCTTGAAATTTGACCTCTGGAACAATGACCTATGGAAATATGACCCCAAGTACTATAACCTGCATAACTATGACCCCAAGAACTGTCACCTTTGGAACTATGACCTCTATAACTATGCCCTTTGGGAGTTCGACCTCTATAACTATGATCTATGGAACTCTGAATGTGGGAACTATGACCTATGGAACTATGACCTTTATAACTATGACCTTTGGAACTATGACCCCATGAACTTGACTTGTGAAACTATGACCTATGGAACTGTGACCCCATGAACTATGACCTGTGAAACTATGACCTTTGGAACTACACCCTTTGGAATTTGAACTATGGAACTATGGCCAGTGGAATGACCCCAGGAACTATGACCTTTTGAACTATCACCTGCAGAACTATGACCACAGGAACTATGGCATTTAGAACTATGACTCCTAGAACTACACCCTCTGGAACTTTGACCTATTGAACTATGAACTGTGGAACTATGACTCGTGGAACTATGACCAATGTAACTATGACCTCTAGAACTTTTACCTCTGTAACTATGACCTTAAGAACTATGAACTATGGGACTTTGACCTCTAGAACTATGACTTCAAAAAAATTGACTTTTAGAATTGTGACACTGGTAACTTTGATCTCAAGAACTATGACCTTAGGCACTATTACTTGTGGAACTATGACCTAGGAAACTATGACCTATGGAACTATCACCTATGGAACTATGACCTCTGGAACTATACTCTTTGGAACTTTGACCTCTAGAACTATGACCTCTGGAGCTATTCTCTCTAAAACTTTGTCCTCTAGAACTATGACCTTTGGAATTACCTCTAGAACTATGACCTCTGGAACTATGACCCCAAGAACTATGACCTCTGCAATTATGGCCTATGTAACTTTGACCTTTGGAACTATTACATCTTGATTTATGATCCATGGAACTATGGCCCATGGAACTATTACCTCTGGAACTGTGACCTCATAAACTATGACCCGTGGAATTATGACCTCTGGAACTACGCCCTTTGGAAATTTGAAATCTAAAACTAGGACGTATGGAATGACCTCTGGAACTATGACCGAGGAAATATGACCCGTGGAACTTTTAACTCTGGAACTATTGTTGTAGGAAAATCTGCCTGCGGACAAGTAGATCGACCTCTAGGGCTTGACCTTAACCCTAGACAGAAAAGTGCTTAATGTGGACACTGAATTTCTCTCAAATCTATCTAAGCCTAATGCATGAGAAGGAAGGATGTTAGAAGTACCTTTTAACCGACGTTTGTCCCTGCATGCTCCGAGTCGCGCTCCAATCCTTTGCTCCTCGCTGAGGTCTGTGGACAAAACAAGATACGACCGCTTCCTACTCTACTGACATTAGCTTGAAAATAGATCTATCACTAAATGATAAGCTCATGTAACATTAGACACAAACTAGAAAGAAACAGGCCAAGCTTGTCATATTAATGAGAATAACGACAGCAGTACTTACAATCGTAGATGCGAATGCGACAGCTTCCTCAAGTCCTCTTCGTCTAACCCTTGCCTGAAAGATTCACAACCTGGATGACAGCAGCTTCAATGATTGATCTCCTTTGGCTGACTGTAAGTTTCCTCCAAGATCATAAGTTTCACATATCCAATTCTTCCTTCCTCTTCATCACCATAGAGCTTGCTTATATAGGGTAGGAAGAGTCTAACCACTTGAGTTATGTTTAGAACCAGTTAGGAACCTCCTCCTTGGATCAGAGATATTTTGATAGAACCAAGAATTCGAGCTCAACCGCCTCCCAAACTCAAATGATTCTCCTCTTATTCTTCTCACCGGGCTAACAATTTACCCAGAATGGAGAGCGCTCCTTCAGAAGGGGCATCAGAGCGCTAGAACGCTCCAGAGAAGACCAAGGGAAGCGCCAGCGCTTCAAATCTGGGTAGCGCTTCTGAAAAGGGGTGGAGAAGCGCTACAACGCTTCTGAAGCATGGTAGAGGGGCGCCAGCACTTCTCAGGCAGTTTTAGGGGAGCGTTCCCCTTCCAAACTCTTGATTAAGAAGCCTTCTTAGGTGTTAAGAGATATTTGACTCCAATGAACCAGTTTCTTCCTTCAAACCAATCATATAAGAGGTTTCAAGTGTCTCTTTAGTGTCGTCATTATGATAACACGATCCAATAACATTTGCGACACTTGCGACAAGTGAGAGGCATGTGCGACACTTATCCAATTGAGCAATTTTTAGGTGTAACAGAATGCCCCCCAAAGTATGAAGTCAGAAGATGCAGACTGATGACTGAAGTACTTTGTAGAGATTCAATCAAGGGTGTAGACTCGGAGAACCTGACGAAAGCTGCACACAAACATCCAACAAATATCATGACATGTCTCAAAACCCAAGGCAGGCATTCCTATGCTTGGATGACTCAAGACTCAGTAGGATATGGCCGCCATAAAATACACTGCGGATCCATAATTGTATTGATAAAAGAGTATAGCCACCAAAGATACAACGTGGATCTATACGCTGATGACATGGAATGATCGTAGCCACGAAGAATACACAGTGGATCTACGAGATGACAAGACATAGCCATGACCAATACAAAGTAGATCTATGTAACAGTATATGTGCTTTCAATCCAGAACTCCTTCGCAACCTGGGCGAGGCATATATCAAAGTGAATTACTCACCCCAGGGTCTTCATACCAATCCCAATATGGCACGGATCTAACCATGTGAATAAATGTTTTGGCGTCGAACATGGCAGAAACCACTTGATTACCGGTCAATGAGGTAAACCATTAACAAGTGCGAGGGAGATGACCATTAATGTCAATGATTCCCAAGGTACCCAAGTACATTCCAGTGAATGTGAATAGATGAGCTGAGGTCGAACATCCGAGGAATTATCCGATCAGGGGTCAATGATGTAAACCCACTGTCGAATGTGAGGAGGCCTGCCATTGAGGCATGCAGGTCCCA
>ML778030.1:178767-202639 GCA_009831015.1 Picea engelmannii
TTGGGCTTGGAATGACTATTAGGTCTTGATATTGATATTGTATTTTTTTTTTAAATACCTACACAAAGGTGGCAATTGTGACGTCTTTCACTCTCTTCCCGTCACTATTGCCACGTCCAAGACGTCTCTCTTTCCACCTCCAATATTGTCGCTCCCATAGCAACCACGTCGGAGCTAATACCTCGTCCTGTTGGTCTTGCCACCTTCAGAACGTCTCTCTTGCCACCTTTGAAACGTCTCTCTTGCCACGTTTGAAACGTCTCACTTGCCACGTTTGAAATGTCGGTCTTGCCACCTTTGAAGCATCTCTCTTGCCATGTTTGAAACGTCGGTCTTGCCACATTTGAAACGTCTCTCTTGTGACGTTTGCAACGTCAGTCTTGCCACGTTTGAAACATCGGTCTTGCCACGTTTGAAATGTCTCTCTTGCCACGTTTGAAACATCGATCTTGCCACGTTTGCAACATCTCTCTTGCGACGTTTGCAACGTCGCTCTTGCCACGTTTGAAACATCTCTCTTGCCACGTTTGAAACGTCGGTCTTGCCATGTTTTCAACGTCTCTCTTGCGACGTTTTCAATGTCGCTCTTGCCACATTTAAAACGTCGCAATATAGACGAAAACTAGGTCATCGAAAAAATGACATCATGTGAAACGACGTTTGAGGGGGTCCGAGTTTTGTCGGTCTTTCGACAATAGAAAGTGGCAATTGCGTCGAACGCACCATCGAAATTTGACCCAAATGCAGTAGTGACAAGGCCAAGAACCTTGAAAATTTGAAGGAAGGCGTAGCGACGTCGCACCGAAGGAGGACGAGTTCTCAAGGAAAGAGATGGATGGTTCGAATTCTCTGTGAAGAATACGCAAAGTCCCGTGACTCATTAGATCTCATGAAAGAGCAGGGGAATTACAATGAGTATTCCCAAAGGTTCTAATCTTAGGAGGAGTAGAGTCGTATATCCAAGCCATAAGAGTCGTTGGATTTACCCGTGAACTTCTATTTCGGGTTTTCAAGAGGGGAAATCCCGTGATTTTGGCAACAGGACTCGCGAAATCACGAAATGCGAAGTCCCGAAGGCTGAAAGGGTTGTGTGGGCCACAGAATCAGCTGGGTGGACAGGTCGCGCACTCTCAACAAGGGAGTCAATTCTGTTGACCATTCGAGGTTTCGTGGAGTGAAGTTCTGAATTCCTTGCATTAGGATTCGCAATATCGTGAAGTCCGAAGTCCTGACGGAGTGAAAGACTGTTGAAAGGTCAAGGCTTGTGAGCGCATCAGAGTTTTGGCAAATTGGGTTTTGGGGATCGAGGGAACAAGTTGCTTGACATCATGACCGCTGAAATCATGATAAGGAGAGATCTGAAAAATAGCAAGGAAAAGGTCAAGCGTTGATTGTTTCGGGTTTCGTAGATTGAGAGAGAAGGCACTTGACCACCGAATTCGCGGAAGGGTGAAGTCTGATCTTTCAAAGTATGAGGGGGATTTCTTTAAGTTAAGTGTGGGTGCAGATTTCCCGAAAGGGAAATAGAAGAGCCATTTTCGAGAGCTCTTCGGGCTAGTGGAAGTGGAAATATCCTGTGTACGTAACCTTCCGACCCGCGGGTTTAGGAGGGTTGCGTCAGCTCCTTTCTACCTATTTCATCACTGAATGACCTTTGGAGCTACTGCATCTGTAGTACCCATGTTCAACACCAAATTAGACTACAATGATACTTTCCACAAAAATACTGTCAAACCTACACACCTTATGACTATGAGTACTAATAATAGGTTGTTTCCATGGATTTCAGCTTCCAAAATATGAAGGGGATATTTTTTTGGTTACAAAAGTAGTTTTATGTTGTAACAACATAGGCCTATAAAACAAGAGAAGAGGATGACGGAGCAAATAAACATATACATCTAATGACCACTAGATTACTACCTAAAGGGTTTAATATTGAATGGAAGATCGTCATAACATGAGGATTACATTTTTAAGGATATTTTATAATGGTAAAACCCATAGCAAGATGTCATAACATGGGATATCAGACTATATACTCATACCATAGGTTTATCCTACTTCAAAAATTATAAACAAACATCTTATAAGAAAATAGCCATATTATTAGTAAAACACCACTACCTGATTGTTACCAAATTTTCACCTAAACATTATTCTTTACATTTTTGCAACAATATTTATCAATACACCCCGTTTGCGACAAAATTTATCACTACACACTGTCATACAATATTTATCAATACACCCTGTCATAGATTGATAGAAATTTGTAACAAATTTGACAATATTTGATCTGAAAAACATTTCTTAATATTACACAAAGTCTCCAACGATAATGGAGTCCCTGAACCATCCATTCGCAAGCAAGTTGCTAAGAAATTGAAAGTGCATCACAGATTCATGGGGTTGAGAGCTTCATGAATGGAAAATAATCATGGATAACAGGCAGAAGAAGAGAATTAAAAAAACAAGAAAAAAGGAGTTCTATCACATTCCATTAACATAACCAAACAGACAATCACAAGGAGGACTTATGACTACACCATTGCAAGTTGAGAGGATTTTTATTCAGTTTAGAATCTCTGAAATAAATTGAAATATTTTAACAACTGTACATAGGATATGAAGAGCCTTTGATTGGATTTTTACCATATTTATGCCATGCCCACAGATGTGAAGGAAGGCCTTCTTCGCTAGGTTTCCTGCTCCCTCCTACAAGATTCCTTCTAGTGTCCTTCCTCAACGCTTACATTTTCAATCGACCCGACATCGATTCCCAGGATCGGAGGAGGCTTCCAATTGTAGGGATTATTATTCAAATTCAAATTTCAAGCTCCCTTGGTAATTCAAATTCAAATTTGATGCCTGCTTTTTACCAAATTCAAATTCATATGCATGGATGGTTAACTATGGCATTCATTACCTCAAACGATTGTCACATTGGTTGCTGGGATTTCTCACTTTTTTAGGAATGGTAGAGGTGACACACAGTAACGGTGGTTTGGGTCATGATGTTTGGATGAGTGGAGGTCTCGGATTATTGATGTTGTCGACCAGACAATCTAACCATCGAAATCAAGAATTCGCGGGAGTCAGAAAAGGTTCAAAACGTTTGGGTTTTAGTGTACGCCGATATGTTTTATTAAATTGAGAAATAAATTTACATGTACCTCACTTTTAGTGTTCCACAAAGTTCCCAATATCGGGATCAGGATTCTCGGATACCAGACAGGTAATCCTGATCTACCAGTTCTAACACCCTTAGATTCTTTATTGGAATCCATGAAGGTAGGGAAGAGTCTGAATTATTTATTTGAATCCACAAAGGTAGGGAGGCGTCTGAATATCTCTCATAGTGAAGCCATAAAAGATATGGGTGTATCACCACCTTGAATAAACTTTCCAAATGATCACATGGAGCTCTCAGCATCTGCAACCCACTGATATCAACGACACGATTGATAAACTCCATTGTACTTTGGAATGATTCGTAAGATCTTTGTTGAACGATGATAAATCCTCGCACATAAATTGTTATAGGAAAGCGGTTAGAAACAAGATGAACATCTTTTCCAAGTTAAAGAAATCATACCCTGAAATACACAATTTTCTAAGCATAAATTTTGATAACACAACATGATGTCTAGAACTTCAAACACCTACTGTGGATTGAGTGGGCACATTACGAAAAGGGTTTTCAGTTGGGCACCAAAGATGACATGGACATCCAGGAGGTTCTTTCTCCACCAAATATCTTCCCAGGTCTTGGAGGTGATCATTCATTCTTATACAGTTTTTTGGTCAAGTGTTACAAGAAACTTGCTCTCTAGAGTCCCAATACCCAATGATCCTTTCCAGCCAGATCTGTCCCATAGTCTTATGGATGTATCCCTCTTTGTTCCTATAAAGAAACAAGAAATATCTAAGAATATTTTTTTTTCTTCTTTATCAAGACTGTCATAGTTAATCTTGAGTCTATTTTGTATTTTTGTGGGAAGCATTAGTGATAGTTTGTGAAATTAGTCTTCCCAATACTCGGGACTTTCCGAATGAAGTAGTTCCCCAATCACTTTGAGAGATAAGGGAAATGCTTGGCACGTGAGAAAAAACTTGCTAAATAATTCATCATATCCCACATGCTGGTGGAAGGCATGTGAGAAAAATAGATCTCAAGAAGATTCCCATCTCAGACCTGTCGTATTGTAAATGGACGACTCTTCGATCCCTGTAGATTTTCTAAGAACACCCTTATCCCGAGACATAACTAAAATTAAAATAACAGAAGGAAGGACGTCCTTCATGAGGAAAAATAATGCATCTAGAAAAAACAGGAGCATTGGTAATGTGATATGTTTCTGTTGAAGAATTATTTTGCTAGGGTGGTTTTCCCCACCCCACCAAAACCCATAATCCCCAAAAGGATGGTTCCCCCTCTATGTTGTTGCTCATCCAATGACAACATTCTTTCAAACTCCTATAGTTTTTCATCCAATATAGTTGGATGCTTGGCCACATGCAATGGTGCTTTTGTAACCTTTTTCTGCACTTGTCACACTACCTCGTCCATGAGCTCGCTTTCGTCACTGGTTATTTGCAAAATAACAAGCACAACATAAGTATTTAATTTTTTGTTTATCAGTGTAGTTACTCTTATATAGAGATTGAAAGATAGATTTCTAACCCATTATAGGCCTCCAGCTCGAAATCGCTTCGAGATGAAATATCAGACAATGCTTTTCTCCAAGCCGCAAATTTTTCTTGGTTGTATCTTCCCTGGTCATAGTTCCATAGGTCATAGCTCTAGAGGGCGTAGTTCCAGAGGTCATAGTTATAGAGGTCATAGTTACAGAGGGCGTAGTTCCATAGGGCATAGTTCCTTAGGTCATAGTTCTAGAGGACGTAGTTCCATAGGTCATAGTTCCATAGGTCATATTTCCACAGGTTATAGTTATACAAGGCGTAGTTCTAGAGGTCATAGTTCTAGAGGTCATAGTTATAGAGGGCGTAGTTCCACAAGTCACAATTCCACAAGTCATAGTTCCACAGGTCATATTTCCAAGGGTCACAGTTCCAGAGGGAGTAGTTCCAGAGGTCATAGCTCTATAGGTCATAGTTCCAGAGGTTATAGTTTTAGAGGGCATAGTTCCACAGGTCAAAGTTCCAGAGGGCATAGTTCCATAGGTTATAGTTCCACAGGTCATAGTTCTACAGGGTGTAGTTCTAGAGGTCATAGTTCCAAAGGGCTTAGTTCCACAAGTCATAGCTCTAGAGGTCATAGTTCTAGAGGGCGTAGTTCCATGGTTCAAAGTTCCACAGGTCATAGCTCCAGAGGGCGTAGTTCCACAGGTCATAGTTCCAGAGGGCGTAGTTCCATAGGTCATAGTTCTAGAGGGCATAGTTTCATAGGTCCTAGTTCTGGAGGGTGTAGTTCCAGAGGGCAGTGTTCCACGTGTCATAGTTCTAGAGGGTGTAGTATGAGAGGTCATAGTTCCATAGGGCGTAGTTCCACAGGTCATAGTTCCACGGGTCATAGTTCTACAGGGCACAGTTCTAGAGGTCATAATTGCAGAGGGAATAGTTCTAGAGGGCATAGTTCCATAGGTCATAGTTCCAGAGGGCATAGTTCCACAAGTCATAGTTCCAGAGGGCATAGTTCCACAGATCATAGTTCTAAAGGGCATAGTTCTAGAGGTCATAGTTCTAGAGGGCGTAGTTCCATAGGTCATAGTTCCAGAGGGTGTAGTTTCAGAGGGCGTAGTTCCATAGGTCATAGTTCCACAAGTCATAGTTCTAGAGGGAATAGTTCCATAGGTCATAGTTCTAGAGGGTGTAGTTCCACAAGTCATATTTCTACAGGGCATAGTTCCAGAGGTCATAGTTCCAGAGGGCGTAGTTCAGGAGGGCGTAGCTCCTTGGGTCATAGTTCCAAAGCATGTAGTTCCACATGTCATATTTTTAGAGGGCATAGTTCCACAGGTCATAGTTCTATAGGTCGTAGTTCTAGAGGTCATAGTTCCAAAGTTCATAGTTCTAGAGGGTGTAGTTCCACAAGTCCTAGTTCCACAGGTCATAGTTCTAGAGGTCACAGTTCTAGAGGGCATAGTTCCAGAGGTCATAGTTTTAGAGGTCATAGTTCTAGAGGTCATAGTTCCAGAGGGCATAGTTACACAGGTCATAGTTCCAGAGGGCGTAGTTTCATAGGTTATAGTTCCACAGGTCATTGTTATCACTCAAATTTCGTCTGCAAATGGTTACAAGAATCCAATATCATCAAACACCCATTAGTTCACCCACAACTTCAAAAATGCATTTCCAAAAGGCACAAAACAATAAAACTTGTTAAAAAATCAGCATGCATTAAGAAGACAAAGGAAGCGCGGGAAGGCACGATAGTCAAATAACTCTGGAAAAGCGCATAGGCGTCCAATGTGTGACTCTGGATGAAAAAAATGCGCACACCTTAGAATGACGCATTTATGATTTTGGTTGGCCTTCCACCCACTTCTATTTCATCTGCCAAGTCAATTTGACACCCAAATCTGAGTTGATTCTGAGTGGGTGGCTGGTCAAAGACCTAAGGGTGCCCTAAAGAGCCCCTTGTTCACACTAAAGACTGGTTGAATAATGCCTCAAAGCTTTTCTATAAAAAGAGGCCATGGGTGCATTAGATTTTCAAGGAATTCATTTGTATTGTTATGCTGCCTATATTCTCTTAGAGGGACCTCTTTTCTCATTAGATCATACAAGCACCATCTCATTTAGCCATTCATATCACCTCTTTAGTGAATGTGCTTTGGATTTCTTTACCATTTCCTTCTAGGTTGTTACTTGTAAGAAGAGCTCAGTCATTAGGGGTTCAAGAGCCCTCCCTTGGAGGAAGAGGGGGCCCATAAGTCTCCCTTTCTCTTTGGTGTTTTACCACTAATACAACTTATCCATTGGTGGCATGCATGTTGTTTAATTTTTGTTCTATTTCTCTTATGTAGTCTAGTTTAGTTTCTTTTATTGTTAGTAGCTTAGTTATTTACTTATTTCCTATGCTTGATGTTTATAACTCTTGCATTCATTGTTGCCTTGTCTAGCTAACCCAACAGGACTTATAAGCATCCTTATTTTCCTCATTTAGGTGACAAAAGGGACGCAACAGATTGACGACTCAACTGGGGATAGGTATCAATTTCCTCCCCATTTGGGTTGTGTGAGCACTTATTTTTGGTTTATTTAACTTGCAGGAATCATAACTGGCCCATGCCTACCTACAAAAAGCTAAACTCAGAGCTGAGCTAAGAGAATTTCATCCGAAATTTTCTTCTCGACCGTGTAACAGAAAGTGCACGGGTTTTTTGACCCATATGCATGTCTTTTGAGCATGTGCGCCAAACCCACTATGTTTCTCAGTGCATTCTGCACACCTGCTTCAAAAATACATTTTGGATTTGCACATAGGTTCCAAGTGCACCTATATCTACTCTGCGACCCATGCATCTATTCAGAAAATCTCACATTGTAAGGAATTTTGTGGTCTGTTGAAGGCCCATAGCCTTCTTAAGTTTGATTCTATGCAAATTGTAATATGAACCACACTTAGATTCCTTCTCCACATGAAGGGTTAGTTAAAACATAGGCACTTAGGGGGGTTAAAATCCATATTTATCCTCTTTTTTCTTTCATTTTCCCACATGGATGACTTTTTTTGATTAAAGATAAGTTGGAATCATCTAAATCACAACTATAACCACTTTCATTGGGACTAGAAATTGAACACCAATATTTGAGTATGCTCTTCTCTCGTGCCATAAAGCGATATTGAGAATCAGAAAAACGATTGAGGGAAAATTTCATCTCCCTTAAAGACAAAATATTTAGGAGAGGAAAACTACCCCCCTTGTGACTCCTGTTAGTTTCTTTTTGAAACAAATCGTAAATTTGTAAGGGCCCATACATGCCCACATACTACAAAGATAGGGTAGTTTTTTGACTTTTCTTTCTTAGATTATGTCACTAGGGAAGTTTAAAGGTTTTGTAACAGTCCCATACATGCATGTGTGTCCACAATCTAGGATAGTTTTTGAAGCTTTCTTAGATTAAATCACATTAGGGAGTTAAAGGATTAGTAAGGATCCATATGTCCACATGCTAGTTCTCTAGGGACTTTAAAATTCCGCAAGGTTGTACCAATGGCATTTAGTAAATTAGGCAATCAAGACTTTTTAGGACCACATGAAGTCCACATGAAGTAAGGTGACACCTAACTTATTAAAAATTTGTCACACTTTCACTTGTTCACGCACAATTTCACTACTCACTCACATAGTTTCATATAGAATTGTGGAGGTTGAAGTAAGTTTCTTCCAAAGGGATCCTGAAATACCCCACCCTTTTCTTGATGAAACTATCCACTCCCACTTAAATTCAACGAGGTTGGTTCACACCCCCAATCTATCAAACACCCACATCTAAATTTTTTCTAAAAACTCACTAATTTTTCCTCCATAGGAGGTGCCAAAAGAAATTTTTTACTCTAGGTACTCTAGGTAGGATCTCAAGGATAGACATCCAAATAACTCCCTGTTACATGGTTCTCACATCTTCAAACAATAGAAGTTGTCAAATAGGGAACTTTAAATCCTCCAAGTCAAGTGTTCCTAGAACCATAAGGTAGGGAGATACCCATGAAGGGTTGAAGGATGAGGTCCGTTTGTTCTGTGTGTCCCCCCTTGAGGCACCCACCTCTTGGACGGGATCTGGGCCGTGACCCATTTTTGAGGCCAAAAATCTAAATGCCGCACTTTGACCAAGGTACCTAGTGACCAAATTTTAGGACATCTACCTAGATGGCAATTGTGGGTTGCAATTGCACCTTGATCGGATTTTGTGTGGCTATTGGGAAATATCTCTAGCTCTTTCGGGATATGCACCCTCTACCCCTCACTATAACTGATTACTTCATTCTTCACTAGTTTCTCTTTCAGTGGCTTCAGATCCCACTGCTAAGTACTATTGGAAGGTCCAGTGTTATTTTGAGAGGAAGGACGCTACGTCTTTTAGGACACGAGCATTTGTTTTCTTTGTTCTCCCACATGGAAAAAAACTACCTACCCACATGTATGCTTCTTTATCAATTTATTTATGTATGATGCTCTTGTGATTACATGTGATTGAGAGATATATTGTGAAGGTCCAAAATTATAACAAAGACTCTTGTTCATTTATTTCTCTCGTCACCATTTTCACACATCCAATTTGCTAGTTGGACATCATAGGAGACCCACAGAATCCCCTTCGTTCTATATGCTTGCTAAATATCCTTTCCATTGTAGGGGGAGTTCCTAGTCTTCCCAACTCATCGGCTCCACCTTCTCACACCCCTGTGAGTGATACTGTCTTGGGATCCGTTTTTTTTGGTTCCACTTTACTTGGGTCCACTTCCTAAGGTCAACCGTCCACTCACTCTCCTTTACACAGAAGTGGGGGGAAAACTTCTTCCCAAGGGGGAAGTACAACCCCACCTAACCCCCCTCATGGTTCAGGTACACAAACCACTCAAACCATGGTTGGAACGAACCCTCGTCAGGTGTCAGGTACATAAAACATTCCCACCATGATGGGCATTAATCCTCCACCACAACCCCAGATGCCATACTTGGCTTTCCTCAACATATTGGATCTGACTAAACTCACCAATGATCCTATATTACATGACCCCACATGGCCTACAATGCCTACCAAACTCCCTTCAGACATTCCCAAGTTTGAAGGAAAAACGAGAGTCAACCCAACCAACCACATCATGACCTTCCACTTATGGTGCTCTTCAAATAGCATCATGGATGACTCTGTCTACTTGAGATTATTCCAATGCACACTCACTAGCCCATCAGCCAAGTGGTATGTAAAAGAAAAATCTGGGTCCCCTGTGACCTTTGAATCTTTGGCAAAAAAAGTTTTTGACCTTCTTTCAACTACCAATCCGTCATGACAATGGTATTGAATTACTCTCAGAGTTTAAACAAACCTTCGCTACCCACATTGATGACCACATTCATGAATGGTGTCGGTGACGTAGTCTCTACAAAGCTGAAGCCACCAAGTAACAATGCCTTAACTGGTTTCTCAAATCACTTGTGTCCCTCCTTGCCAAAGATGTCATCGCCACCTTCCCCCATTCTGAAGAAGAATCCATCAGCAAGGCTCAACAGTTCAAACTCATTTATTCACAGTTAGGACACTTATACATAGTACTACCTAACACCCTGAGACCCATGCTATTTGGCTAGAAAAAACCTGGGATGTCTCACTTTGCAAATGGATTGATTGGTACCAGTAAACACCACAATCCACACCTCCAAAAAAAACCTATGTATGGAACACCTCAATATCCGCTGGTATATGGAGGACGACCTTATTATCTTCCTCCCTCTTATCAACAACCATACCCAGTTGCTCTCCCTCCACCCATAAGTGGACCCCCACCGATACCCATGAAGCACCCGGTGGTTCAAACTAGTTCTGGAAACACCTCTACCTCTTCTTACACCCTAAGCACTAGTGAAAGCACCACGCCTTACTATTTCCCTTATGGATCAGTGCCACCACATAACCGTTACTTCCCATTTCCTGGTCCTCCCCAGACCATTGCTTCTCCACAAGGAAAACCACACGCTGGGGTTAACTTTGTTCATCCCTCTCCTGTTCATCAAGTCCATAATTTTGGACAAATGGATACGGAAAATCCAACCCATTAGTCGAATAATTCCAAAAAGAAAGGAAAAAACCAAAACAATAACAATCCAAGACTAGGAGGAAACCATAACCACACTTAACATAACCAACCTATCAGGGGCAACCAAAATCAGGAGAACCAGAACCCCTAAGGGGGCAATAACAACAAATGCTAAGGGAAGAACAACAACAACCTTCAGGCAAACTTCCCTTGTGCCCTTTGCGATGAGTATGGAAATTATACTCACCATTGCCCTCAAATTGATGACTTTAAATGGTTGAAAGAATCCGAAAATGGACCACGTCCCCCAGCCCCACCTACCCCTCAATAGGCCCCACAAAAATATGTGCAACAACCACCCCTAGCTGTGTTGCAAAACCCTATTCCACACCGAGGGGTGATGAACACCCAACAAGAGATGCATCTTGCCCCACCATAGATGGGATAGTATCCCAACCCTGACACTCCTACTGATCGCACTATCCTCCTCACTAGTGAGGAAGACGTTCTTCTACAAACGCACAGTCGTCAATACAGTGCACCACCTCGGAAGTAGCCCCAGTCACAATTGGGCCACGTTTGATTATTCCTCACCCTAATACAGAAACACCCCTTCATATTCCTTGCATCCCATTACGACGGAATGTCACCAACCCTCAGGCTAGGGAAACACATAATTATAGTCTAGCTAATGACTTGGCAACATATCCTACCACCATGTCAGTTTTAGAAGTCCTTCAAACTTGTCCTACTCAACAAAAGTCATTACTTTCCACCCTAGGGTAGTCAACCCTGCTGATACTCGACTCATCAGCTTTGACCTTGATGGTGGGGAACCCTATCTCCCCATTTTGGTCACTTTCCAAATCCTGGCTAAAATATGGAACATCACAGTCCACCGCTGCATTATTGATGAAGGTGCATCCACATGCATCATGTCCAAAACTGTATGGCATAAACTTGGCTCCTCTGAGCTCATACCATCCTCCATCACTCTGAGAGCTTATGATGGACGACCCTCATCTCCTGAAGGGCTCTTTCAAAATGTCCTCGTTGAACTTGGGGGAAAAAATATCCTCATGGACATTGAAGTTATCGATGCTCCGCGCGATTACAACATCTTGTTTGGGCGTAGCTACATGTATGCGATGAAGGCTATAGCCTCTTCCATGTTTCACACAATGATGTCCCCCGACAATGGGAAGATCATCACTATTGACCAAGTGTCACATTACGAGCCCAACCCTTCCTCCAACATCGATAATATTCTACCCTTTGTCCACACTAATCCCGATGCCTACCCACTCATCGAGATAGGTCCCATAATTTTCAAAGACCCATCCTTGCTAGGGACATACCACGAAGAACCTCCACTCATACATCCCTCGGCACAAGTCTGTGTCATCTCATCCAATGGGACAGAAACTAGAGATACCATTCCTTCTACATAAACTTCCTTATTATCTGACATCCCACTTGTCGTAGAGCCCCTTCCTCATGAATTCCTTGAGAACTCTTCAACCCACCCTGTTCCCGAATTCACCCTCCCCTAAGGCCACATCTCATTTTGGGAGACAGTCCCCCAATCCATTACTCAAATCCCCTTCTTTTACCCCCCACTGGGTGTACAAGCTTTCTAGGTACCCGCAACGCTTACCCTTCCAAATATGGTGCTGGAAATTCCAATATGATATCTAAATCCACCCACGATGGTCCCACAACCATCCCTCCCTCCCCAAACAGAAGGAATCTCAATGCAGATTCCCATCCTTAATCCCACCACACCACCTGCACCCCCAATCACTAGCACCACTGCTATAGCTGGGGGAAGACAAAAGAAGAAAGAGCCTGCCACTCCACTTCCACCGCGAGTCCAACCGCCTTGCACAATATGCGAGAAAGATGGACACCCCACCAATAAATTCTCGTCTCTTCCTGAGCTATGCAATTTAATTCAACTCTCTCGAGCGATGACACCGCTCGTCGTTTCATCCAGTTCACCCAATACTACCATTTCACCCCCTACAATAGGCAAAGGACCGTGCACCAAATTCGCATGTGCTATATGTTCAGAGTTCGACCATTACACCCACTATTTCCCTGTGCGACCTCACTTTCGACAGACACTAGAAGCCGTACACCAGAGCCTTCAGCAAGAACCCCTTCCCTATGCATCATCTCACACACATGTCACTGACATCCACTATGTCATGACCTTAGTCAATGAGCATATGAGATGTCCTTGATCTCTATGCGAATCACTTGATCATTTCACGTATCAATGTCCTATGACCATTTAATATAGGCATCGTCAGTTGTCCCTTATTCCCAATCCTACCATCCACCCACCTCTGATGATGCCAGTAGTCCCCCCTACTCCCTCTCCAGATATGATTTATATCTTTTCCCCCAAGCCTAAGGCACTTCCCACTCTTTCCTGGTTCATAGATAGTCTCGAGGAGGATTCACCCACAAATCCCCCCAATTCTCCAATTCGTTTCCCCATGGAAATCTTACGCCTGACTACCATTTTCAACCCACAGTATCTTGATATTTGGTTTATGCGAAGAGAACCCACACAACCCCGTTGCACCTTTTCCCCTACTTCTTCACCATAAAATAACCAAGTGGTGACAGTCACCAATGTTATTCCCCCGGATCCATTATATTTTCAATAGTTCCACTGTGATGAAGACATCCTTGAGGAATTAACTACACCTGATTGCCCATGGGATCCACTCCATCACAGAGCACTCTTTCTTTCATAGGAAGCCTTTATGCTTCCCCAAAAAAACCCCATATATGCAATTGAAACCAAATATTTTCTCCCCTCAGGGCATACAGATTGGTTCAATAACCCTATCGCTTCCCCCGACACTTTTGAAGAAGGCAACATGGCCAACATTTCCCCCACCGTCAAAATCGATATTTCTATCAAAACTGGAATCATAGAGGAAATCACCATTGGTGTCGCATGTTCTCCTGAACAATTCATAGCTTACAAAGCTCTCTTCCAGGAATAACATGACATCTTTTCGTGTTCATACACAAAAATTCCCAGCCTTGATCCCTCTGTTGTCGAACATCGTATAGACACTTGGCCTGATATCACACCAGTGCAACAAAAGCAATGCCCATTACACCCGTCCAAAGTGGCAGCCATCAAAGCCGAAATTGAGAAATTACACGTTGCAGGGTTCATATACCCCATTGCATATACGTCATGGGTCTCCAACCCCATCCCCGTTAACATAAACAAGACACTCTCCGCGTTTGTACAGACTTTTTTTATCTCAATCACGCCTGTCCCAAAGACAATTTTCCAACAACCTTTATTGACCAAATTATCAATGATTGTGCCGGCCATGAGGCTTTGCCCTTCATGGACAGTTTCTCTAGCTACAACCAAATTCAGATTCACCCAGTTGATCAATACAAAACCACATTCACTACCCCTTGGGGTACTTTTCCATATTGTGTCATGCCTTTTGGCCTCAAGAACGCTGGTGCCACTTTTCAACGCGCCATGACATACATTTTTCATGATTTGCCTCAAATCATTCTCGCCTACTTGGATGATCTCATCGCTCGATCCAAGAAACACACTCATCATCTTGACAACTTATGCATCATCTTTCACAGGTGTCGTCAGTATAATATCCGCTTGAATCCTCTTAAGTGCGTATTCTGTGTCACCGTTGGCTGCCTCCTTGAGTTCATCGTCTCCCAACACAACATCATAGTGGACCGCCTCAAGGTCAAAGCCATCACAGAAAATCCCCCCCCTTGAAATTTATGCCAGCTACAAAGATTACAAGGCAAAGGTAACTTTTTACGCTGCTTTGTCCCCGATTACGCCACTCAGGCACACAATTTCCTTCACCTCTTATGTCATGATATCCCATTCCAATGGGATGAGGATTCCTATATCTCTTTTGATGATCTCAAAATGGCCCTCTCCAATGCCCCATTGATTAGTCCACCAGACTATGACCATGACTATATCCTCTACATATCACCCTCAGCCGTCTCTGTAGCAGGAGTTCTCATCCAATTAGGGGATGACGACCGAGAGCATGTCATTTACTATATTAGTAAAAAACTTTCAATTCCACCCTTGAAATACAATCACGAAGAGAAACTAGCCCTTGTAGTTGACCTTGAAGTCCAAAAACCACACCATTACATCCTGCTTTGAACTACCAAGGTCATAGAGGATTCCAACCCCATGAAATAATTTCTCAGTCGTCGAAAAATTAATGGAAAATTTTCCCGATGGATCGTCATCCTTCAAGAGTACGACCTAGAATTTTCAACACCCAAGAGCAATAAATCCCTTGTCCTTGCCAAACTCATTACGACATTTCCTTCCGATACTACTACCTCTCCCATCAATACCGACTTCCCTGATGAATATCTCTTTTTCATCGCTTTGGATGACCCTTGGTATGGGGATATCCTTGTCTACCTCTAAACACAAAAGTTTGGAAACAACCTCTCCAGGGATGATCATCGATGTATTCGGCACCAGGTCCCTCGTTACCTCCTTATCGACAATACCTTATATCAACAAGGGGTCGACACCATACTTCATTGATGTTTGACTATCGATGAAGATGATAGAGTCTTGAATGACTGCCACAATGGTGCATGTGGTGGCTACCTTTTAGGGATGTCCACGACCCAAAAAATCATTCGAGTAGGCCATTTTTGGCCCACATTGTTTCACAATTGCATCCACGCTGTGAAGTGATGTGAGAAATGTCAACTATACACCAACAAAGTGAGAGCACCACCTGCTCTTCTTCGCCTAGTCATTACTACTGGCCGCTTTTGTAAATGGGGCATCGACTTCATGACTTGCAACACTCCATTTAGAAATGGACACAAATACATCATTGTGGCAATCGACTATTTCACCAAGTGGGTTGAGGCCATGCCCGCCTTCAACAACATCCCTGACATTGCAGAACATTTATTCTTTAACCATGTCATCTCCCACTTTGGAGTCCCACTACAGTTAGTCTCCGATCACAGGAAACACTTTGAGAATGATATTTTCATCGAACTCTCCTCCAGGTTAGGCTTCTCCCATGATTTCGCCTCCCCATACTACCCTCAGTCCAATGGATAGGTAGAGGCAGTTAACAAGGTCCTCAAAACCATGTTGCAATGCATGGTTAACAAACATAAGACCAATTGGAACCACCACTAGTTTCACACCATTTCATCTAGTCTATGGGGTCGAGGCCACTCTCCCCATCAAATGCAAAATCCCCACATTACACACCGCTATTGAGATATTACCTGAAACTACTCCAATGGAGCAACATTTGTTGCACTTAGAGTCACTGGATGAAGACTGTAGGTCTTCATTGTAGAACAACGAAGAAGCCAAAAAATGATCGAAGGCCACCTTTGATCGCCATGTCAACCTTCGATCATTCCATGAAGGAAACCTCGTCCTTGCTTACGATATCACTCACGATACCTTCGGCCATGGCAGGTTCGAGTCATTATGGCATGGAGCTTACATCATCCAACATTGCCTCACTAAAGGCATATACATCCTGGCATCTCCCGAAGGCCACTCCCTCAAGGAACCCGCCAACAGGTTGTACTTAAAGAAATTTTGTGCCTAAGCGTAGCCATTCTACACTAGGATTTTTCTTTTTGTAGAGTTTTTAGTCTTCTTTCTCCTCCATGACTTGCATCTAATATATCTTTGGTGTTATTGGCATATGCCTCCTCCATCAGCTTACCACATCAGTTATGTTGACGGAGCTAGCTGATGGATGAAGAATCTCGCTTCGGCCACTTGGGCCCTCTATACCTCCTCGCATGAACTGATCCACTCTAGTGGCATATGCCTAGGCTCAGCTACCAAAAATCAAGAATAATACATAGTTTTCATTGGCCTCCTTGCCGATTCTAGTATCCACCATATTCGTCACCTTAGCATCTTACTATATTCCGAACTCATCGTCCTTCAACTCAACAATGTGTACCATGTACGCGATCTATGCCTCTTCCACAAATACCTGCAAGTTAGAATTTTATCTCGACATTTTGATTCAATCACATTTACACATATCCCAAGACAATGAAATCAAATAGCAGATAATATGGCTAACCTAGTGTTAGATGGGCATTTATCCCATCAAGTTACCATTACACATACATAACCCATCAAAAGTTTGTCACAACATATAAATTAGACATCATAAACAAAAAACATCAAACACATCTGAACATCACAAAGATCCATATATATATATATATATATATATATATATATCGGTCATTGTGCCATCAATTTTTATAAAAAGTAGTACACCAACTACAACATCTGTAGGTAGGTGAACCACCTCACCCCTATCAATAAAAAATCGGTATCACAGTACCATATACAAAATGGGCTCGCAAGCCTATATAAAATAAAAAAATAGATATACAAGGGCACTCAAGGTGCCTCTAAAGCTCCACCACCTAGTCCTCTCTCGGGATGAGGTTCCCCTCCAACTAGGGGTCCCTCGGGTACTGGGGGTAGTTACCCAGTCATAGCCACACCCGCTACAACTGCTCTATGGATCAAGGTTCGCCACTCCCCCGGAAGGCCCACACACTACTCCAGGACTCCCTCGTCCTGAATATGTGACCACATGCCCTCAGGGACTCCCTGTAGTACCGCCTCCAAGTGGCAGTGGATATCCTCGAACTCTACCCCGACCCCCACCAGAGGAACATGAGAAGGCCCTGCACCAGGGTCATCAAAATGATGTCTCCTGCCTTCTCTCTCATCATCAGCCGACCTTGCACCACCCTCATACTGCCACCGTCTCTCCCCGGCCCTTGGATCTCCTCACAGTGGTCTCGCTGACCCCTGACGCGCTGGCGCTCTGACCATCTCAACCTTGCGTCCGTGAGGTCCCACATCTGCACACACAAAAAACAAGTGATAGCATCAACATCCATCTATACATAAAAAAACATGATATACTATCTAAAAGTCAAACAACCATATAAATCAACATACCTCTCCCATCGAATACCTCTCCCGAGGGTAGCACCATCTGTGGGTCATCCCAAAAGTCCACCCCATTGTATGGATACTGGAGTATGATCTATGGCATCTGATGCCACACCCCTATAGCCTCAAACATAAAATAATGGCCACCCTCCCCACCACCATGACGAACCAAAATTGTCACCCACCGCCTCAGTTGTGCCTCTCTCACACCAGGTGCATCCAATAAAACTCTTGGGTGCAACATGGGCACCCTCTCCAAAAACCATGCTACCAAGATGGACCTAAAGGAAAACTCCCTTGAGTTAGCAGTTCGACACCTATTGAGCTTCCCCACCATCTTGGCATGTAGCATCAAGCCCCAGGCAAAATGCTCACCCCCCAGTGTCCTCTGCATAATCCTCAGCTGACCCCCACTGATCCGCTGAGTTGCGAGTGATCCATATACTCTCACGATCATTGATGCAACACACCGATGCACAAGGGCATCCATCGCCCCAATACTCACCACAGAGTCGGACATGTAGTCCTCTCCTGAACAGTTGGTCTAGCCTAAGGTAGCCAACTGACCATCTTCGAGTACCATGGGTTCGACCAGTAGCACGGTCCCCCAAAAAGGGATCCCAATCAAAAAATACAAATCCTCCATCGCGGAGAATACGATATGCTCACCTCTCACAATGAAACACTACAGGTTCGGGATCCACATCAAAATTAGGAATTGTAGCAAGTACTCCTATGCTCGCACTAGTGAAAACTCAAAAAACTTTAGCAACCCACAAGTTGCCAAAGGACCCCATACAACCGAATCCTCATCTCTAATTGCCTCTCATAGGTGTGCCCAATCCCTCTCCCTCCAATGGATCGATATAGTAAAATGGTCACTTGCATCCACATATACAGTACTTGATCAGCCATCACAATCCACAATAACACCAAAATCTCCAAAAAATATAAGTTTTTGCACCCTTAAGCTTTTCCTTCAAGGCACGGCTTTTTTCCTGACAGGCGCGCACATATGCACGCCTATATTCCCCACAAGCGTGCACATATGTATGCCTTTTCACTCCACAGTTGCACACTTATGCGTGAATGTGCCCCTCATGTGCCCCTGTCACACTCATGTGCCCCTGTCACACACACAGATGCACGCCCTAGCGCCCCTATTTTCCCCATAGGCATGCACATATGTGTGCCTGTTCACTCCACAATCGTGCACTTATGCGTGAATGTTAACAATATAGGAGCACACTCATGTGCCCCTGTCACACACACAGACGCGCACCCTAGCGCACCTGTTCGCCCCACAGTTGTGCACACATGCACAACTGTCTGGAACACAACCGTGCATGAATGAGTGGCTATGCTTTCAACAGGCATGCATTCCATGTGCACTTGTTTCCCTCATTTGGGCACCCATGTGTGTGACTCTCACAATTACAGCTGCACGCTCATGCACACAAAATTTTTGATCTCCCACACACTGGGCGGGCCACCCTCACAAAACCCCCTGTACAGTCGTCCGTACACACCCTGCCCAAAAAAGAAATCCTAATTCCTATACAGGAGGATACAACCACTAACCTGAAACTCACTAATTCTGAATCAACTGGCTTGATCTCCGAAAATCTCTAAATCTCTTGTCAAACCTCTCGTCAATCCACTATGGCAATATGTACAAATGAGGTGGCAATCTAGGCCCTGCAGCTATATATAGTTCCTTTTGCCAAAACTCCCTACTCAATTCCAAGAGCTTTGAACGTCCTTTTTTTTATCTACCTTTAGTCATGGGACTAGGATCTCGCCACCTACACAGTCACATTCCCCGGGCCAAAATCCATCCTCGACCCCCGGGGTACATTTTTCTCACATCACGCTCAGGTACACATGCTCATGTTCAAAATTCTCAAATAACTGTTATATATCTTTTACTTTCAGATATCGTTCACGGCAGGTATTTTTTTTTTTATGTGTGCAGGTACTGGGTCATCACCTGCCACCATGGCCCTTTCAGGTATATGATCGCTACTAGCATGTAATCATTCCCTCTGAATATCAATTGCATCTCCCATTCACACCCTCCGATATTTGCCTCTAGGGTCCCCCCTTCCGGCTCTACAGTACTCACACCTCCACTACATTTCAGTACTGTCAACCAGTGGAACTCTCTCCCACATGAGTTTTCCCCATCATTGTCCCCTCTGGCACTTTGACACTCATGTTGTTTTTCACCCCCTAGGGCTAGGAGTCTCGATAGTCTTTGCATTCCCAAGAATCAGTCGCATTCTCCTTCTCCTAATTTTGCTAGCTTCCCCCTAACGAACTCCTGAATTATCTCCTTACGCTCCACATTTGACTGCACCTCCACAGTATCATTATCCCTCCATCTCATCCACCATCAGTTTTCCCATCTGTAGATTGTCCTCCACTCATTTACCTAATAAAAAAACCCACCTATTGGGGCCCCACCTCCCATCTATTTTCCAAGCAACTTGCGCCCTCACAGGCCAAGCCATATTGCACTGGGGCACTCATTTCTGTATCTATACACTTCTCCCAACATATTCTTTATTCATTTGGTAAATGTACAAAACCTTGGTTTCTAGCCTTTACATATCTTTTTTGTTGTCACCTTTGTCGACCTTCTTTTTTCCCGACAAAAGAAACCCATCTCGACCTTGGTTGGGGCATTCATTATCTTATACTCCTGTTGACATCATCCATAAACCTCGAGTATCCCATAGTCCATGTACCCCTGATCTTTGATTTTGTCCACTTTTTCCTGCCTCTAGCACAACTTAACCCATGTCTAGTCGTCCCCCTGACACTAGAACCAGTTCCACGGTTGTTGCCACTCATACTTCACATATATCCCCAACCAAGGGTAGTCTTGAGTCTCACCACCTCTTGACCTTGCCCAGGTACCTCATCAGTTCCTAATCTCATCCAGTGGATTTCATGAAGCCCTTTGTTTCTTGGAGTTGTGTCCCCCTTTCTATCGACATTAGCACAGTTTCCATAAGGGTGACAGTATGTTGGCTCTCATTACTTTTACAATGAGGAGTCTCAGACGACACAGAGAGAACCATCATTATTCTCTGTTGTCGTTGACCCCCATAGCATTCAACTTCAACACCATCTCATGCTGCGGTGGGTCTTACTTTGCGACTATTGCAGTTGTTTTCATATATGTTGAAGACCTCTAAAATTTGATGGACTATCCATGCCTACGTATCATTGGCACTTCTCACAGGTGTCCTTACCCTTTTTCAAAGTTTGTTCACCATGAAAATTGTCCTCTGTCATTATCAAACTTCCCCGGAGGGCATTGCGGTGATCTACGTCAACATATAGATTCAGTTACTGTCTAAGACATTTTTAGTTACATGACACAAGCATGGGGCATGCCCACATTGTTTGTACACAATTTTTTTTTTTTTTTCACACCTTGCGAAAGCTTTGGGTCCTACAGGTTCCCCTCTCCCTCCAATGGGTCGCTCTTACAACTCCCCTCAACACTCTTTCTCAAACAAATACTCTCATTAGAAGAAACATTGATGTATTTCGGGTATACTTATTCTCCTAACCTCACACATCATGGGGCATCTGTTATCACTGAAATTCCATCCGCAAATGGTTACAGGAATTCAACATCATCAAACACCCATTAGTTCACCCACAGCTTCAAAAATGCATTTCTAAAAGGCACAAAACTATACAACTCGTTAAAAAATCAGCATGCGCTAAGAAGACAAAGGAAGTGTGCGCACGTGCGATAGTCAAATAACTCTGAAAAAGCACACAGGCGCCCGATGCACGAATGTGGACACAAAAAGCCATGCACACCTCAGAATGGTGCATTTATGATTTTGGTCAGCCTTCCACCCACTTTTGGTTCATCTCCCAAGTCAATTTGACACCCAAATCCAAGATGAATCCGAGTGGGGGGTTGGTCAAAGAACTAAGGGTGCCCTAAAGAGCCCCTTGTTCACACTAAAGACTGGTTGAATAATGCCTCAAAACTTTGCTATAAAAAGAGGCCATGGGTGCACTATATTTTCAAGGAATTCATTTGTATTGTTATGCTTCCTATATTCTCTTAGAGTAACCTCTTTCCTCATTAGAGCATACAAGCACCATCTCATTTAGCCATTTGTATGACCTCTTGAGTGAATGTGCTTTGGATTTCTTCACCATTTCCTTATAGCTTGTTACTTGGAAAAAGAGCTCAATCATTGGGGGTTCAAGATCCCTCCCTTGGAGGAAGAGGGGACCCATAGGTCTCCCTTTCTCTTTGGTGTTTCCCACTAATACAACTTATCCATTGGTGGCATGCATGTTGTTTAATTTTTGTTATATTTCTCTTATGCACTCTAGTTTAGTTTCTTTTATTGTTAGTAGCTTAGTTCTTTGCTTATTTCTTATGATTGATGTTTCTAACTCTTGCATTCACTGTTGTATTTTCTAGCTAACCCAACTAGACTTGTAAGCATCCTTATTTTTCTCATTTAGGTGACAAAAGGGACACAACAATCATAGTTCCACAGGTCATAGTTATACCGGGCATAGTTCTAGAGGTCATAGTTACAAAGGGAGTAGTTCCACAAGTCACAATTCCACAGGTCATAATTCCAGAGGTCATAGTTCAAGAGGGCATAATTCCATAGGTCAAAGTTCCATAGGTCAAAGTTCCATGGGTCATAGTTCCAGAGGTCATAGTTCCACTGGTCACAATTCCACAGGTCATAGTTCTACAAGGTGTAGTTCTAGAGGTCATAGATCCAAAGGTCATAGTTCCATAGGGTGTAGTTCCACAAGTCACAGTTCCAGAAGTTGATGCAGGAGCATCTCCTTCAAAGTCAACAATGCACATGTGGAGGCAAACATAGGACATCCCAACAATGACAGAATTTCAAATCGAGCATTTAACTCAGAATTTAATGGGTTGTTGAGATATTTTTGTAACAAAATTTTATAATGTAACTTGTTTGTAAAGTCTTGAAGGACTATAAGAACTACAGATATGGAGTGCCGACTCTATCTGGCAGTAAGTAGTAGTTATTGTGATAGGACAAAGTAGGTAGAAGCTTTGAATTGATAGGATAGACTTCATATAAGATGAGAGAGCTCATGGAGCGGTCCTTAGATAGTCTTCTCATTGTTGTATTGTAAGAGGAGAATAGATAGACATAATAGAGAGATTAGTAGAGCTGACTAGAATAAGAGAAACACTATGTATTTTGTTTTTCATGAATGAATAGACCAGACATAAATTGTCCCAAATCCTTGGACTGGTTTCATCTCATATAGGATTGAATGAATGTTGATTTCTGTGTGTATTGTTGGGGTTCTATAATTATAGGTAACTTGATTCTTCGACTGCTGATTTGGCATTGCCTCGGTGATGAAGACTTCTGGCTCGGTTTACCCCTTTTTCCCCTCCATCCGTTTCACCTGATCCTTCATCACCCTACTGCATCCTTCACTCCCTTGCCCATTTGTCCCATTGACCACAGCTTGCCCGCCACTCGTCCCTCCATGAATAAACAAACTTAGGCTAAAAAGAACAATAAATTAATAAGGTTGGTAGTTAGTAAATAGGTTAATAAAGTTAGCATAATTAGACCAATAAGATAAGTTAGTTTTGTTAGCAATTGATTAATTATTAATTAGCTAATAATTAAGTTAGTGTTTAGGTTAATTTAGGTTAGTGTTAAACGTTAAAATAAAATTAATTAATATAAAACCCATTTAATAAAACACAAAACAATATAAAACATTTAAATAAAAACATATAATAATTAATTAAAACAAAAAAACAAACAAAATAAAATGTAACTTAATACATATATTAATAAACGTAAATAAAACAAATCACAAAAAATTAAAATTAAAACAATTAAAAATCAAATAATAAAAAAACATAACAAATTTAATAAACAAAAACAAAAATTAAGAATTAAAAAACTAAAACTACACTACCCTAAGTTTCTACACACGCTCACCATGCATTCCAGATCCCCCCCCTCACATCCCATCACACCAAGGGGGGTCCGGAATGAAGTAGTTTTTTAAAACCTCTCCTGGACAGGTGTCATATCCATAAGCCATAGGAC
>ML778030.1:202658-225075 GCA_009831015.1 Picea engelmannii
CTCAGGGGGGGGTTCGAAATACCACCCTCCCCCCCAAAAAAACCTCTTTTGCAGCATTTTCAACCAGTCGTTTTCCGAAGGCAATTCTGGGCAACATAAGGCGAATTTTGGAAAACTGAGAGAGGTGTTTCTCCATAACAGGCTAAAGAAAAAAAACTCTCTCATTTTTTTCACAGGTGCCACCATATGGGAGAATCAAATCTATCTTTCAACCTTATTTTTCGGATTTCTAGTTCTTTTTGTTTTAGCCTTGATTTTGCGGGAGCGTTTTAGGCAAGATGGAGGAGAATTTGGGGAACAAAAAAGAGGTTTTTGTCTGCAACATACTCATCTACAATAACCTCCTTCAATTTTTTACCAGGTGTCATATTTAAATAGAAGCAAATGTCTGAGCGGACCCCTTTTTTGCAGAAATATGGGGGATCTCTCCTATTTATTGATGTGATTTTAATGTAAAATGGTTGTTGATCTTTACACCCTAGCAGGTTGTAAGCACTATAACTTTTATCAAGAGATCTTCAAGTAATACAAAGAGACATTTCATAGGATTCATGTGTGTTAGCTGTTGGTGAAGTTTTTCTCTTCTTCGTTGAATGTTTATCTCTCTTAGTTATCATCTTGTTTTCTGATCTGATCATTCAAAAGGAGTTAAAATTGCAGAATTTACCTTTGTGTACTCTGTTTCTAGCTTTTAAAAATCTAAATGTTCATCCTCTGACTTTACAGTAAAGAAATTCTTGGTTGCTTCTTTACTCTAATTGATAATCTCGTCTTTTTTGTTGTCCATCACTTTATTCCTAAAGAATCCAATAGTTTCATTATCCTGCCCTGTGAAAAGAATCTTTATATATGTTCTTTGATCTTTACCTTTATAACACAGACCCCATAAGCCCAATGGTCCTATTTTGTCGTCTCAACTAGAAAAGTCCATAAACAAACCCATTTTCTGCATAACTAGCCTAATATCTTATTTCCAACAAAGTTATATCATATAGAGAGATCCCTCTCTGAGTCTTGGAGGGCTAGATCCAATACTCGAAGCGGTTTTGATGTTGCCTCTGTAACTGCCTCCACAATCTTGGGAAAATTATAGAGTGCTAACATGTGTGATTTATTTTATTTCATTCATGCATGATTGTCTGAGAGATTGACTGTATGGGTTCATGACGAAGTTCGTTGAGTTTCAATCGTTTCTATTATGATATTTGTATGAAAGGTGTGCATCTCAAACACAAGGAGTGAATCGACTGAGTCTCAAATTGACTTAGAGAAGTTCAGAGAGAATCAGAAAAACTTAGATCCAGGTGCAAGGTGTGCACAACGTCAAGAAGCCAACAAGCTTCGAAGAACCAGTGCAAAGGAATGCTAGGTGGGCGAGAAGTATTTTATTCTCAAGGAAATCATTCAAAATGAGTTATTCAAAATGTAGAGAATGAAAGGTGTGCGTGGGAGATCAAAATCCTTTCAAGGGATAAATCTCCAAAGAAATAGCATTATCCAAAAGTGTTAGCGAGTGTTGGGTATGTGTTATATTTTTGCATGTGTGTGTGTGATCGTGTCAGATTCGACAACTGCGTTTGACGATCCATATAGTAGTGAGCTTTGTGTCATGTGAATCGAGCACTTTCCTAGGGGGCTCCCAGGGGGGGCAAGTATGCCCCCCCTGTTACACATAGCGTTCGGCACCAGGCGTTAGCCCAGGGCAACGCCCCAATTTTTTTTTTTGGCGTTTTTTTCTATTTTTAGTGGATTTTTCTATTATTAGCACTTTTCTAAATTAATTTTGGATTAAGGGATTAGGGTTTTGGTATCTACGAAATACCTAAAAAGCATTGTATATATTGTATGGTGAATGGTGAAATTCGATATAATGAATATAAGAAAGGTTTTCCTGGTTGAGGGTTTCCGGTATAAAATCTCTATGTACTTTGTGTATGAGCCATTGATTAAATTTTGTTTTTCTTAAGAATCTATATGCATTGCTTTACTTCATAGGTTTAAAACTTACATGTGGTATTAGAGCTCATTTTGGGCTTCAGAGGAATGCCTTTGTTGTTGAGGGTTTGGCTCAATCTTGATAGGTCAAGTTTATCTTGGGTCTGTGATAAACCTGGGTTTATTGGGAGCTTTTGCAGTGGAGATTCGAGTATAGAAAGAGGAATGGCAAGCTCATCTAGAATCAAGATAGATAAGTTCAACGATAAAAAATTTGAGCTATGGAAGCTTAATATGGAGGACCTTATTGTAGACAAAGAACAAAGGATCCATGTGGATCCTGTTATAGAATATACTGGTACATCATCTACTAGCACACATGGTACTGGTACACAACCTACTAGTACACAAACTACTAGTACACCACCTATTGTTATGTCGAAGGAATATTGGGAGAAGTTGGATAGAAGAGAAAGGAGTACCATTCGACTCTGTCTGGAATATTCGATGTTGTTGAATGTCTCAGGAGAATCTACAGCCAAGGAACTATGGGATAAGTTGGGGAATTTGTATCAATCAAAGTCCTTGGTAAACAAGTTGTTTCTTTGAAAGAAGTTGTATCATCTTAGGATGGAAGATGATGATTATGTGATAGAACATCTAAATGCCTTTAATACTCTGATAAGTCAACTTGTCTCTATTAATATTATGATTGCATAAGAAGATAAGTGTATTATTTTGTTATGTTCTTTGCCAGTCTCTTGGGATAATCTGGTTGTAGCAATTGGTAGTACCACCAAATCTACATTGAAGTATGAGGATGTAGTTTCATCCTTGTTATCTGAAGAGATGAGGTGAAAAAGCATGCATAGTCATAGCACATATGATTTATTTGTAAGAGGTCATCCCCAAGACAGGAATCCTGGTAAGCCTTCAGGGGGGAGATCTAAATCTATAGGTAGATCTAAGTCTCCAGGAAAATCTTTGAGGAAATGCTGGAGCTGTGGTACAACATGGCATTATAAGAAAGATTGCAAGTCCAAGAAGGTTGATAAACCAAATGGATCTGATAGTACCTTTTCCACAGAGGCGAAAACCTCCATTGAAGAAGGAGGTGATTTTAACCTGACATCTAGAGCTACACATGTATATCATGATGTATGGTTGATCGACTCAGGGGCATCATACCATATGACTCCTCAGAGGGAGTGGTTCTCTAAATATGAAAAATACGATGGTGGTGATGTATTCCTAGGAGATGACTCGACAGTTGAAATCTTGGGACGTGGAAGGGTTAAGTTGCTGCTAAATGATGGAAGGATTAGAACTCTCCCTCAGTTCTGCACATTCCAAAACTAGCCAGGAGCCTAATATCTGTAAGCAAGTTGGGTGATGTAGGAGTGAAAACTGTATTTGAAAAGAACACTTGCAAGATGGTACGGGGAGCAATGGTTTTTATGAGGGGAGTTCGGTGTGGAAATATGTACAAGTTGTTGGGAATCACTTATACTAATGGGTGTAACAGTTCTTGTCCCTGAGCAGAGAAATGAAGGAGACAAGACCAATACTGTCCTAGAAAAGAAGAACATACTGTGGCATCAAAGGCTGGGGCATATTGGAGAAAAGGCCCTTCAAACACTACATGGTAAAGGTATGGTTGAAGGTATGTCTAATTGCACTCTGGATTTTGATTTCTGTGAACATTTCATATATGGTAAACATAATTGAGTAAGATTCCCATCTGGTGCTACAAGACCAAAGGGGATCTTAGAGTTGATACACAGTGATGTGTTTGGACCTATTTCGGTTCCATTCCTAGGTAAATATGTGTACTATGTTTCATTCATAGATGATTTTTCAAGGAACACATGCATTTATTTTCTTAGAAATAAATCTAAGGTATTTGATAAATTTAAAGAGTTTAAGGCTCTGGTAGAAAATTAGACAGAGAAGAAAATAAAGGTATTGAGAACAGATAATGGTGGAGAATTCTGCAAAAATGAATTCGAAGAATTCTGTAAGAAGTGCGGTATATCAAGGAAAAATACTACTCCATACACTCCTCAGCAAAATGAAGTTGCAGAAAGGATGAACAAGACACTAATGGAAAAAGAAAGGAGCATGCTCAACGGTGTTGGGATAGGACAATAATTCTGGGCAGAGGCAATGGGTACATCATGTTACCTGTTCAATCGATCACCTTCATCAACGTTGGATGATAAAACTCCACACAAGGTATGGTTTGGAAAGAAACCCTCTCTTCAACATCTTAGATTGTTTGGTTGTGATACTTATGTACATGTTCCAAAGGAAAATAGCAGTAAGCTGGATAAAATCCTGAAAAGTGTATCTTTGTTGGTTATAAAGATGGTGTGAAAGGTTATAAGCTTTGGAACCCAGAAACCAAGAAGACTATTTACAGTCGAGATGTTGTTTTCAGAGAGGTAAAAGATGTGTCCAAATAGGAATTCCTACCAACGCAAGACGAACCTGAGAAAATAGAGCTTGAGTTGGATGATGCAAAATCTGAATCATATGAAGAAGAGGAAGAAGAAGAAGAAGAAGAAGAAGAAGAACCTCATACCCCAGTATTGAGGAGATCAGTGAGAGATAATAAAAGGCAACCAGAAAGGTATAGTCCACCTGATTTCCATTCCAATTTTCTTTATCTATTACTGATGATGATCCCAGAACTGTCAGGGAAGTAGTGAATGCAGAGGATAGTAAACTCTGGAAAAAGGCCATGGTTGAAGAAATGGATGCCTTGGATAAGAATGAGGCATGGGATATAGTTGAGTTTCCAGCTGGAAGAAAAGATGTTGGTAGCCAATGGTTGTTTAAGAATAAGTTTAATGCACAAGGTAAAGTGGAGAAATACAAAGCTTGGTTAGTAGCAAAAGGTTACTCCCAAGTAGAGGGAATTGACTTTGGTGAAATTTTTTCTCCTATTGCTAAGTTAACTTCTATTATATTTATTTTATCTTTTGTTGTTTCTTTTGATCTTGAAGTGGAACAGATGGATGTGAAGACAACATTCCTACATGGGGATCTAGAAGAATAAATCTACATGAATTAGCCAGAAGGCTTTGTAGTGAAGGGAAAGAAAGAGCTAGGTTGTATGATAATGAAGTCACTATATGGAATGAAGCAATCACCTAGGATGTGGTACCAAAAGTTTGACACATGCATCCTTGGATTGGGATTTGTAAGAAGCAAGGATGGTCACTATGTATATTCAGAGCAGGTTGGTAATCTCTTCATTTATGTAGTGTTGTATGTTGATGACATGTCGTTGGTAGGAAATAACATGGATGTTGTCAAGGAGGTGAAATCACAACTATCCTCCAAATTTGACATGAAGGATATCGGTGTTGCTAACTTCATTCTAGGAATGGATATTAAAAGAGATCGTGCAAATAGGAAACTCTGGTTGAATCAGAGAAAATATGGTGAGACGATATTGCAAAGGTTTAATATGCATGGAAGTAAACCAGTCAAGGTTCCTATTCCTATAGGTGTAAATTTATCTACAGATCAGTGTCACGAGACACAAGAAGAAGAAGAGGACATGTCCCATGTTCCATATGCCCGTTCAGTTGGCAGTTTGATGTACGCAATGGTTTGTACTAGACCGGACATTGCACATGCAGTGGGAGTTTTGAGCAGGTATATGTCAAAACCAGGGAAGGAGCATTGGACAACAATAAAGAGGGTCTTTAGGTATCTTCGTGGCATTATCAGTTATGGATTGTGCTACCAAGGAAGACTAGAATTGGATAGAGTGGTGGACATACATGGCTTTGTTGATGCAGACTGGGCTGGAGATCTAGATTGCAGAAGATCTACAAGTGGGTATGTGTTTAACCTATTTGGAGGAGCAATCAGCTGGATGAGAAAAAGACAGGTTGTAGTGGAACTCTCAATTACATAAGATGAATACATGGAAGCCACTCATGCATGGAAGGAAGCAATATGGTTACAAAGATTGTGTTCAGGTATTGGGTTGGTACAACAAGCAGTGATATTAGATTGTGACAGTCAGAGTGAAATATTCCTGGCAAAGAACCCAGCTTATCATTAGAAGACAAAGCATATTGATGTTCAGTATCACTTTGTGAGAGACATGGTTGAGCAAAAGAAGGTGTTGCTGGAAAAGGTTGACGCTTTGTAAAATGTTGCAGATTCATTGACAAAGTCTTCGAGCAAAGAAAAGTTCTCCTGGTGTAGAGTAACAATGGGCATTGTTCCCCTGGATTTTTTCTATATAATCCCCTGGACCCCTGGATGCAAAGAAAACAACAAGTGGGAGAATGTTGGGTATGTGTTATATTCTTTGCATTTGTGTGTGTGGGCACGTCAGATTCGACAACTGCGTCTGACGATCCCTCTAGTAGTGTTCTTTATGTCGTGTGCACCAGGTGCTTTCCTAGGGGGGTCCCTGGGGAGCAGGTATGCCCCCCTTGGTTACGCACAGTGTTTGACACCGGGCGTTAGCCCAGGGTAGCACCCCAAATTTTTCTTTTGGGTGGTTTTTGCTATTTTTATCGGATTTTGCCATTTTTAGCAGTTTTATAAATTAATCCCCGATTAAGGGATTAGGATTTTGGTATCGACATAATACCTAAAAACATTGTATATATTGTATGGTGAATGGTGAAATTCGATATAATGAATATAAGAAAGGTTTTCCCGGTTGAGGGTTTCCGGTATAAAATCTTTGTGTACTCCGTGTATGAGCCATTGATTAAATTATGTTTTTCTTAAGAATCTATATTCATTTATTTACTTCGTAGGTTTAAAACTTACAGCGAGATCTAGGAGTTGGACTCACAAGAGAAACGAAAATTGAGTCATTGAACTTTGAGAAATCTTCTAAGTATGGAAGAAGGCGGACTCTCAGGAGGGAGAGCACAGTGGCCATAAATCAGTTGTAGAGGAAAATATCTGAACCGTTGAAATCCACGTCCAGACAGCGTGAAGTGAGAACAGGAGGAAAACGGATCTAAGCCGTCAGATTTGGCATGTGGCCCAACACTCGTTGGATCTAGAGGAAGGTGCATGAGACAAGTTCTGAAATCATCAGGACTGTCCATCGGAAGGGACTTGTGGTGAGTGCTCATCATTTCATTGACTCACAACTTGAAGAAGTCAAAGAGCCATTCATGAGAATTCATGAAACACAAACTTGCGAAAAGATCACAGTTGTTGATTGTTCCGAAAAGATCACAACCATTGAACATTCTGAAAAATATCATAGCCGTTGATCATTCTAAAATCATTAGGACCATCCATTGTCAAGGAGGGCATGTGGCGAAGGGTCATCATTTCGCTGACTCGCTGAGTGAAGAAGTCAAAGAGAAGATTCAAAAGAGTTTGTGAAGTGAAAACTTGCGAAAATATCACAGCCGTTGGCTATCGCGACATCATCAGAGCCTTCCATTTGGAGGGATGCATGGAGAGAGACCAGGATTTCACTGACTCGCAGAAGGGAAAGGTCAAAGGTGGAAGCACCGAGAACTCATGATATGCGAAATTCCAACACTCTTGAGAGTTGGGCCCCGAGTCACGGTGAACAGTCACATGGACAGAGGCCAAAGGNGAGTCAGGGTTGACTCATTCCAAAAACCCCGATATGCGAAATTGCGATATGCCTTTTGCATAGGCGTGCGGTCACAATCTGTGGTCGTGTGGAGTAGAAGCTCAAGTAGGGTGCTTGTATGTGCAGGATGAGTTTCATAGTTGGAATTGTGGATTTTGTTTAGTGAAGGTTCCAGCAGGGACCAAAGAGCTGATCCATCTCAAGGAGGAAGAAACATCCAGTGACTAGGAGGTCAGCAGACCCTGCTGAGGTTGAGGGGTCTACATCATGTGGTATCAGACCTCATATTTTTAGTTTGTTTGTGGACAGTAGACGAAAGGAGAAGGGAAGAAAGTTGGTATCAATCGTGGTATTTTTGTAGGTGAAGCAGTGAAATCATGCCACCAAGAAGGCGCAGAGTGAATGCGGAAATGGAAGAAGAGATGAGGCAACTCTGAATGAGATTGGATGCCATGGAAACAACACAAAGAAGAGCACCAGATGTTGGTGATGTCAGTGAAGCTGAGGGTGAAGAAAGAGAAGAGGTCAAAGTAAATGATGCAGAGGATTTTGCACAAGACCACTTAATAAAATTTGTTTCAAAGATAAGAGCCAGAGAAAGAATAGAGGTGTCGATGTATGAGGGAAACTTAGAAGTTGAATAATTGTTAGACTGGGTACGTGCTATGGAAAAATACTTCGATTACAAAGATATTGAAGAAGACAATATGGTGAAGCATGTAGTGACAATACTGAGAGATCATGCAGTGTTGTGGTGGGATGAACTACAAGCCGAACGCAGGAGTAATGGTAAGCAGAAAATTAAAAGTTGGGATAGGATGGTAGCTAAGATGAAGGCCAAATTTATTCCGAAGGATTAACAAATCAATCTTTATAGAAGATTGCAGAACCTAAAACAGAGGGGTTCATCAGTGAAGGAGTACACTGAAGAATTTTATCGACTGAACATCAGGGCTGGACAGAAAGAAAATGAGGATGAGAAGACAACCAGATATATCAATGGGTTGAGATATGAAATCCAAGAGGAGATCAAAATGATGTCGGTTAGTACAGTCAAGGATTCTTATCAAGCAACCTTGAAAGCTGAAGAAAAATTGGCCAGGAGGCAAAGCCAATGAAACAGAGGAGAAAATTCAAGTAGAGGCAAGGGAACCAGTAGAGAGAAGTTCCAGAAGCCAAAGCCTGAAGTTGAAAAACAACATAGTCACCATGAGAAGGTTGGAAGTTCTAAAGAAGGAAAGTATGGGGGAAGAAGTTTGTTTTTCAGAGGAAGAGCCAAAGGAGGCGTAGTTAAATTTTATACCTATGGAAAAGAAGGAAACAAGTCTTGGGAATGCCCTGACAGAAAGAGAGAAGAAGGCAGAGAAGCACACATCACAGAATCACAGAAGCATGTGGAAGCAGAAGGAGGAAGGAACCTCATGATGTGAAAAGTCCTTATTAAACCAGAAATGGAACTAAAGGAATCAGTTCAGTGAACAAGCCTGTTCAAAACTGCTTGCAAGTTGAAAGACAGAGTTTGCAAGGTGATCATAGACAGCGGGAGCACTGAAAATCTAGTATCCACAGAGATGGTGGAAAAGTTGGAGCTAAAGAAAACTGCACATCCAAATCCATACAAGGTATCGTGGCTGCAGAAAGGACATCAGGTAATGGTAAGTCAACAATGCCAAGTTGAATTTAAAATAGGAGGTTACAAAGATGAAATATTGTGTGATGTAATTCATATGGATGTCTGTCATATTTTATTGGGGAGGCCGTGGCACTATGAAAGAAAAAATATTCATGATGGAAGAAGGAATACCTATACCCTAGAGAAAAATGGTAGAACACATATGTTGTTACCCATAGAAGAGAAGGAGACAAAGAGAGAAGCTAGTTCAAGCATACTTCTCATGAGTGGGAAGGAACTCTTGAATGAAGTAAAGAAGGAGAAAGAAATGCAATTTGTTTTAGTGAGGAATCCTAGAGCTATCCTTACAAATACTTATGTAGAAGACTTGCCTGTAGAAATCTAGGAACTATTGGAAAACTTTGTCGATATAGTAGTCGATGAGTTACCACACTCATTTCCACCCATTAGGAGTATAAGCCATCATATTGACCTTGTTCTAGGAGCTAGTTTACCAAAAAAGGAATCTTGTAGGTTGACACCTAGAGAGAATGAGGAGGTCAAAAAGAAAGTCCAAGAGTTGTTAGATAAAGGGTTAGTCAGAGAAATCCTAGGCCCATGTGCAGTACTGACTATATTAAGTCCAAAGAAGGATGGAGGATGGAGGATGTGTACAGATTCCTGAGCCATCAACAAGATAACCATTAGATAAAGATTTCCTTTATTGAGGATGGATGATTTGATGGATTGTTTGAGTGGAGCAAGCTATTTTTCCAAGATAGACTTGAAGAGAGGATATCATCAAATAAGAATGCGAGAGGGAGATGAATGGAAAACAACATTCAAGACAAATTAAGGATTATTTGAATGGTTGGTCATGCCATTTGGGTTCACAAATGCACCAAGCAGATTTATGAGGTTGATGAATGAAGTGTTGAAAGACTTCATAGGCAAATTTGTCATGGTATATCTGGATGGCATACTAATCTTTAGTAAGACAAAGGAAGAACACTTGAGACATTTGACATCAGTGATGGAAAGGTTGCAGCGAGAGAAGTTGCTGATAAATTTAAAGAAGAGTTCTTTTATGAAGAAGGAGCTCATATATTTGGGTTTTGTGGTGTCTTCAAATGAATTGAAGATGGACCCAGAAAAAGTAAGAGCGATCAGAGAATGGTCGTCGCCGAGAAGCATATTTGAGGTAAGAAGTTTTCATGGGTTAGCAAGCTTTTATAGAAATTTCATCAGAAATTTCAGTGGCATATGCACACCCATGCTGGACACTGTGAAGAAGAAAGACAAGTCCTTTAGTTGGACAGAGGAAGCTAAAAAAAGTTTCAAAGTGTTGAAGGAGAAAATCACAAAGAAGCCAATTCTGGTCTTACCAAATTTTGGGAAAACATTTCAGGTGAGATGTGATGCAAGTGGATTAGCTATTGGAACAGTCTTGAGTCAGGACAATAGGCCAATTTCTTATTTAAGTGAGAAACAAAATGATGCCAAGAAAAATTATTCCAGGTATGAAAAGGAATTTTATGCAGTGATTCAAGCTTTGAAAAAATGGAGGCATTATCTAATTCCTAAAGAATTTTCCTTGTACAGTGATAACCAAGCTTTGTAGTTTATTACTAGGAAAGAAGAGTTGAATCAAAAACATGCAAAATGGGTAGAATTTATGCAGAATTTTACTTTTGTTATTAAACACATTGTTGGAACTGCTAACAAAGTTGCAGATGCTTTGAGTAGAAGGAGTTTGATTGTACAAGAATTCCAAGTGGAGACCTTGTGGTTCAAACACCTCAAGGAGATGTATAAAGAATATGCAGATTTCAAATAAGCTTATGGGGCATGCAAGAATCCTTTATTAGGAGACAAAAGCCCATGGAATAAATACTTGATCCAGGATGGATTATTGTTCAAAGGGAACCAATTATTCATTTTGAAGTGCTCAATGAGAGATAACCTGCTAAAAGAGAAACATAGTGGATGTTTAGCTGGAAATTTTGGTCATGATAAGACATTTGCACAGTTGAGAAATTCATATTATTGGTTGAGCATGACAACAGAGGTGAAAAATTTTGTGAACAAATGAATAATTTGTCAGTATGCAAAGGGAAGACAATTACCAATTCCAAAAAGGCCATGGGATGCAATCAGTATGCATTTTGTTTTGGGATTGCCTAGAACTCAAAAAGGGAGTGATTCCATATTTTTTTTGGTGGATAGATTCTAAAAAATGGCACATTTCATACCATGCCAGAAGACAAGCGATGCCACACACATCACCAATTTGTTTTTCAAAGAAGTAGTGAGACTACACAGATCGTTGAGGAGCATAGTTTCAGACAGGGACACCAAATTTGTAGGACACTTTTAGAGCACTCTATGGAAGAGACTGGGAATGAACCTATCCTTTAGTTCAACATATCACCCTCAAGAATATGGCCAAACTGAAGTTGTAAATAGGAGTTTGGGAAACTTATTAAGAAGTTTAGTCACTGAGAAAGTTCGACAGTGGGATCAAATTCTGGCACAAGCAGAATTTGTGTTCAACAATTCAGTGAAAAGGAGCATAGGGAAAAGTCTGTTTGAAATTGTGTATGGTATACATCCAAGAGGGATTACAGAGTTGAGGAATTTGAATCAAGATGAGTTCAGAAGTGATACCGTAGAGTATTTTGCAATAGAAATGTAGAAACTCCATGACAGAGTCAGAGAGTAGCTACAGGACATCCGTTAGAAATACAAGAACAGAGTTGATCAAAAGAGGAGAGAAGTTCAATTCGAAGTCGGAGATGAAATTTTAGCTCATTTTAGAAAATAGATGCTTCCAAGGGGAACATATAACAAATTGAAGATGAAAAATATAGGACCATGAAGGATTCTCAGAAAATTCGCAGCCAATGCTTATGAGATTTAGTTGCCAGACAATGTTGGGAAATCGTTGATATTCAACGTTGCAGACATGTATCCTTACAAGGGAGATGAAGTAGGAGAATCACATGATCAGAAAGAAATTCAGTGGGAACAACAATTGCCCACAACAAAAAAATATCAGATGGAGAAAATCATTGAACAAAGGGATGGAAACAAAACCAGGAGGAAGACATATCCTGAATACTTAGTGAAGTGGAAAGATCATACAATTGAAGAGCAAGTTGGGTCACAGAACCTGATATTTTGAAACATGGAAAGATAGTGTAGGACAGGAGTCCATGAATTTTTTTTACCAGAGGAGTATGATGCAGGAGCATTTCCTTCAAATTCAACAGTGCACACGTGGAGGAAAATAGACGACATCTCAACAATGATAGAATTTCAAATCGAGCATTTAACTTAGAATTTAATGGGTTGTTGAGATATTTTTGTAACAACATTTTATAATGTAACTTGTTTGTAAAGTCTTGAAGGACTGTAAGAATTGCAGATATGGAGTGTCGACTCTATCTGGCAGTAACTGGTAGTTATTGTGATAGGACAAAGTAGGTAGAGGATTTGAATTGATAGGATAGAATTTAGATCGGATGAGATAGCTCATGGAGAGGTCCTTAGATAGTCTTTTCATTGTTGTATTTTAAGAGGAGAACAGATAGACAAAATAAAGAGATTAGTAGAGCATAGTAGAATAGCAGAAACACTATGTATTTTGTTTTTCGTGAATGAATAGAGCGGACATAAATTGTCCCAAATCCTTGGACTAGGTTCATCTCATATAGGATTGAATGAATGTTGATTTATGTGTTTATGATTTAGTTTATTTCATTCATACATGATTGTTTGAGAGATTGACTGTATGGGTTTGTGACAAAGCTGGTTGAGTTTCAATCATTTCTCTTCTGATATTTGTATGCAATGTGTGCATCTCGAACGCAAGGATTGCATCGAACGAGTCTCGTATTGACTCAGAAGTTCAGAGAGAATCGAAGAAACTCAGATCTAGGTGCAAGGTGTGCACAACGTCAAGAATCCAACAAGGTTCTAAGAACCAATGCAGAGGAAGGCCAAGTGGGCGAGAAGTATTTTATTCTCAAGGAAATACTTCGAACTGAGTTATTCAAAATCCTAAGAACGTAAGGTATGTGTGGGAGGTTGGAATACTTTCAAGGGATAAATCTCAAAAAAGATATCACTATCCACAAGTTTTAGCGAGATCCAGGAGTTGGAATTGCAAGAGAAATGAAGATTGAGTCTTTGAACTCTAATAAATCTTCTAAGTATGGAGGAAGGAGGAATCTCAGGAGGGAGAGCATAGTGGTCATAGATTAGCTTAGAGGAGAATATTTGGACCATCGAAATCCATGTCCAGATAGTGAGAAGTGAGTGCAGGAGGAAAATGGATCTGATCCATCGGAACTGGTGTGTGGACCAATAGTTGTTGGATCAGGAGGAAGGTGCATGAGACAAGTTCTAAAATCATCGGGACCATCCATTGGAAGGGACGCATGGTGAGTGCTCATCATTTTGCTAACTCAAAACTTGAAGAATTCAAAGAGACATTTGTGAGAATTCGTGAAATGGGAACTTGTGAAAATATCACAACCATTGATCATTCTGAAAAGATCACAGCTATTGATCATTCTGAAAAAGATCATAGTCATTGATCGTTCTGAAATCATCGAGACCATCTGTTGTAAAGGAGGGAACCTGACGAAGGGTCATCATTTCACTAACTCACAGAGTGAAGAAGTCAAAGAGCAGAGTTGGAAGAGTTTGTGAAGTGAAAATGCATGAAACAATCACAGTCATTGGCTATCCCAACATCACCAGAGCCTTCCATTTTGAGGGATGTGTGGCAAGAGACCAACATTTCACTGACTCACAGGAGGGAAAGATCAAAGGTGGAAGCAATGATAACTCGCGATATGTGAAATTCTGATGCTCTTGAGAGTTAAGCCCCGGTTCATGGTGAACAGTCACATGGATGGAGGCCAAAGGAAGAGCTAAGGAACGTTAGCCATTTTCGGATCTTGGGATTTGGGGAGTCAAGGTTGACTCATTGGAAAAACCCCAATATGCGAAATTGCAATGCACCTTTTGCATAGGCATGTGGTCACAACTCGTGGTTGCTTGGAGTAGAGGCTCACATCGGGTGCTTGTATGTGTAGGCTGAGTTTCATAGTTGGACCTATGGATTTTGTTTACTGAAGGTTTCAACAGGGACAAAAGAGCTGATCTAACTCAAGGAGGAAGAATGATCCAGTGACTAGGAGGTCAGCAAACCCTACTGAGGTCGGGGGGTTTGCATCAGAGATCATAGTTCCAGAGGGTGTAGTTCCATAGGTCATAGTTCTAGAGGGTGTAGTTCCATAGGTCATAATTCCAAAGGGCATAGTTCCATAGGTCATAGTTCCACGGGTCACAGTTCCACAGGTCATAGTTTTACAGGGCGTAGTTATAGAGGTCATAGATCCAGAGGTCATAATTCTAGAGGGCGTAGTTCCACAAGTCACAGTTTCAGAGGTCACAGTTTCACAGGTCATAGTTCCAGAGGTCATAGTTCCAGAGGGTGTAGTTCCACAAGTCATAGTTCCAGAGGGCGTAGTTCCACAGGTCATAGTTCCACAGGTCACAGTTCCAGAGGGCGTAGTTCCAAAGGTCATATTTCTAGAGGTCATAGTTCTAGAGGTCATATTTCCATAGGGCGTAGTTCCAAAGGTCATAGCTATAGAAGGGCTAGTTCCATAGGTCATATTTCCAGAGGGTGTAATTACACAGGTCATAGTTCAACAGGTCATAGTTCTACAGGGTGTAGTTCTAGAGGTCATAGTTCCAGAGGGCGTAGTTCCACAAGTCACAGTTCCATGGGTCATAGTTCCACGGGTCACAGTTCCACAGGTCATAGTTCTATAGGGCATAGTTCTAGAGGTCATAGTTCCAAAGGTCATAGTTCAAAGGTAGTTTTAACCTTGAAAAATGGTGTTATCTTTAGTATCACTTTTTCTATTTTAAGTTTCATTTAAATTTTTGGTTGTAATAGTATATATTTTTAAGGTGATGGTTTCAAAAAAGTTGTACTTTTAACCTTCCCTAAAAAAACCTAGGAAAAAAATAGTATGGTACTAGTATCATCATTTGGCATTTTTCAATTCAGGTTTTGATTTTACTATTTTTTTAGCAACATTATGGGTTTTTGATATACGGGTCAATTTTAAGGTTTTTTACACAAAAATATGGGTTTCTAGGGATATAATTGTCATTTTGAGGTCATTGTTCTCCTCACATTGGTAACAATCTTTTTTATGTCCTAAGTCAAAACCTCAAAAAGGTGGCACATGAAGAGGGATAAGGAAACAAAGTTAGTTGTGTGAGTCAATAAAAAAGTTGTTCTCAATACCAAAAATGTGCATCCTCTTTTTTTTCGATGCATCCCAAATCACATTTTTGGATGTCTTATGTGAAATTGCTAGAAATGAATGTAGAAGTCTTGAAAAAACATAAGGAGATAAACAATGTCAAAGAATATATCAAAGCCCAGGGTACAACATCCACTAGCTGAGCAACATTCACCAAAATAATTACTTTATTAAGAGATGGTATGTTGAGCTCAATTAATAAGTATTTCAATAACCTTGAAAAGATACATGCATTTCAAGATTCAACAATGAGATACAATGCAACAATTAACTAAAAGATGGTTGAATTCTTTAATGACAATTTAAATTAATGCAATGTATTATGTGGTAGAAGAAGAGTATGTTGATCCTAAATGGAATACTGGGATGTGACAAATTTGAAGTTATAAACTTGTAGGCTTCATCCACCTTCAAAGAATCCAATGTTGAAAGCACATAGATACAAATTGGTAGTATCTTATACCACATCTCTCATGTACTATCACATACCACATTTCTAATATACTACACATAGAGAAGTGGTGAGAAATTTGATTATACCACCTCTTTTGTTCTTAGAAGGTCACAACGTTCTGTTGGAACAATTTTGAGATAAAATAACTCAATGCATAAAATTAAGGAAGACAACAATCCATGCCACTTAGATTATTCATAAAAAAATCTGTGAGCATCAAACCTAAAGTGAAAAGGTTTTATTTGCAAAAGTAAAACCATTCAAATAAGATTTTTCTCATTTTAGTAATTATCAACAACCTTTAACATAATTATTTGTGATGTAAAATGTTAAAGTTAACTTCTATGATGGAAGTTCAAGATTTTTACTAGGGATATGGTAGTTCAAAGAGCACAATCAACAATGATGAAAGTCTAAGAGTTTTACTAGATATATGGTAGTTCAAAGGTTATAACTTATTTGTAATTAAATAAAATTTCATAGAAAAATGAGGTTTTAAATTTTGATAAGCAAGCTATTAATTCTAACTAGAGATAAGGCGCAAGTTGATTTAATAAAGTGATGCTATTGTGTATAGAATGTGAGTTATTTTCATTCAAAGAATGACATCATTGGGTTCCTTTGAATTTATCTTTTGAATTATTTTTATGCATGTATTCAATTATCTTGCATATCTAATTCTTTTTGGATGAAGAATGAATCAAATGTTATCCACTATTGAGTTTCAATTCCTTCCTATTATAATATTACATTTTTCATATTAACTCTCCCCGGCCCATAACATGTTTTCATATTAACTCCCCGAAGCCTCACCCATGTAGGGTGGTGATCCTAGTATTAACTCCCTCAACCCTCACCACCCTCAAATATACTCCTAAGACTAATATTTCATGGGCGAGGATCATGGTATTAACTCCCTCCACCTCTACCTCCATCCTGTTAGGATATTTAGACACTTAGGAGTTAGTTAAGGTCTACTTGGTCTAATATGTCGTTAGGTAAAAGTGTGTTTCTTAGTGTGTTTATTTAGTATGCATTAGTATGGATTTGTAGTTAGGAAATCCGACAGTCGCGATATGTTCTCGACATAAAGTGATCCGACAGTTCGTACTCTCCTCGATCTTAATGGCCATTGATCCATGGCTTAACACCCGATTGGTCCATGATATCTATTTAAAGAGCATGGAGGGTCATTTTCCGATGATTGATTGTGAGAAACTCTATTGTAAAATTTCTTTGTAATCTTTTTCTTTGATTTAATAAACTGCTCCAAGTGGTCGCATTGGCTGGTGTCGTGGATGTTTCCCCGTAGGGGTTTTACCACGTGAAAACATCGGTGTGTTGATCTTTGATATGGTTATGTGAGTGGTTACTGAAGGTGTTCTTCCTCTGTTGGAATACCTTTGTTGTCGAACATGGTATCGGATACTATTTGAAGACCTTCTCCTGTTGAAGATCGAGATCATGAAGACAAGTTGCCTCATCTCCACTATTCCATTGTGTCCGGAGTGCTCGTTTCAGTTAGGAACACTTTTCATTTCACTCGAAAAGGTTTCCATTTTCCCAAGATACAACCAGTGCAGTTAGATCCAAAGGTATAAATCTTGAATACGCATTTTTTAAATTTTTGCAAAGTTTCATTTTGGTTTTATTTCAGTTTTGTACTTTTTATTTCCGGGTTGCTACTATTTTAGATCTGTGTATGCTCTTTTCCTTGTGCCCTGTGCAATCTCGAAAAATCAGAAACAGATAGGAAAAGGTGCATCTTTTGGGTAAGCTAACCGATATCTAACCCTTGTTGTCTTCGAGAAGCGAAATTTTTTTCTTGTGTGGAAATAGTTTTTTTTTAGCACGCTCTCCAAGGCCATCTTCAACAACAACAACAACAACAATCCTCCTTCTGAACATTACAATATGCTTTGCTAGACCATGTGGTTAAAACTTGGCTTGTTAAGTAAGAGGTCTTGAGTTCAAGTCTTTCTTTTGTTACTTTTTTTTGAAAAAGTTCATGCTAAAATTGTAAAGTGTATTTCACTTCAAGTATAAAAGTGAATCACTATAAGTAACTTTAATATTTTATTTTAGAGTTATTTATTTTGCATGCAACTTTTATGTTATAAAGTAACTTCATTGTAAAAGTGATCCCCACTTCTCTTTATAAAAGTGGGTCACTTCATAAAGAAACTTACACAATCACGTGGTCATTCAGTTACAGATTGTGCCTTTTTTTAAAAAGGGCATAACTCTAACATCGGAAGTCCATTTTCAGTGCCATTTTTTTAAAAACCGCATAACCTTTTGAGCTCTTTCCATCGAAATCATTAGTTTCAGTTTTTAAATCCACATTATCTGGATATTTAATATGGATTCTACAAGTATTGTCTTGCTTACCAACAACAACTACTTCCAATGGAAATCTCATATGGAAGATTTATTAAGAAGTAAAGGCTTGTACCGGATTACCTTGGGAAAGGAAAAAGCACCCACTGATGCTAATAAGAAAGCCAAGTGGGATAATAGGAATGACGAAGCACGTGGGCTAATCAGAATTTTCATCTCTCCTGAATTAAGGTACCACCTTCAAGATATTGATGACCCCAAAGAAGCTTGGGACATGATTGAATCTGTGTTTGGTTAACTCAATATTATTCAAGCACAACAGTTAGAAAATCAAATAATGACCTTGATTCCAAATGATTTTTCTTGCCTTGGAGACTATCTATCTAGGTTTAAAACACTCATAATTTTATGTGAAGAATGTAAGATAAAGATGGAGGAAGAGTGTTGCATCTATCTTATTCTTTCTAAGATAGGTAGTGCATATTCTGTGTTTGTATCAACCTTTTATGCCATGAGAGGCTCTCTAGGGGAAGAAGCTTATGAAAAACCCAATCTTGAGTCATTTTTTGCTTCTTTCATTCGAGAGGAAGATAAGCTTGTACAATTTGGAGTGATCAACACTGCAGGTCCCTCCAACAAAGCCTTAGTTGCCTAACAGAAAGATAAACCCAAGTATCCCAAGAAGCAGCATCCTCGCTACAACAACAAACAACATAAGGGTCCCAAACCTGCTTAGACAACTTCATCTTTTATTGGTGACAAAGGAGCCAAATATAAAAGTAAGAATACTAACAGACATTGAAACTTTTGTGATAAAGATGGTCATGATGAGTCCAAATGTTTCAAGAAGATGGAAGCGATGAAGAAGCACAACATCAATATTGATTCTACTTCTTCTTCTCACGTACATGCACTTTCTTCTTCTGGTTTCTCCTTCAATTCAAATTCTACTACTACTTCTTCTTCTGATGAGTGGCTTATTGATTCGGGAGCATCTTATCATATGGCTAAGCATAAAGCCATATTTTCTACTCTAAATGATTGTAACACCAAGAAAATATTTGTTGGTGATGATAGATCTCTTAGTGTTGTAGGATTTGGAATAGTTCAGGTATATAATGGTCATTTCAATGATGTATTATATGTTCCAAGTCTTTCTTGTAACCTTCTATCAGTATATCAAATCACTCATTCAGGTGAAGGTAAAACCGTCGAGTTTTCACCTCACCAAGTTGTAATCAAGGATCTAAAAGATCCTAAGCATGTTCTTGCAACTGGAATTGCTGATGATATTACCAGGTTATACAATTTTGACAACTTTGGGTCATCAACTTTTTCATCAGTTTTTGTTGCTCATAGCAATAACTTGAGAAAACTTTGGCATGAGCAGTTTGGTCATCTAAACTATCGCTCATTGCAACAACTATGTAATCAACAGATGGTGACTAGTCTTCCTCTTGTTTCATGCATAGATGGTGTTTTTGCCGGTTGTTTTTTCGGAAAACATCATCGGGACAGTTTTGACAAACGTGCCTCTTGACATGCCTCGGGTCCTTTGCAACTTGTTCACAGTGATTTGCATGGTCCACTTTCTTCTCCTTCTATTTCTGGGTGTAAGTATTTCTTAACTTTCATTGATGACTTTTCCAGACGTACATGGGTTTAATTCTTAAAACTCAAGAGTGAAGTTTTTTATAAGTTTTTGGCCTACAAGGCCCTTGTAGAAAAGCAATCTGGACATCAAATTCAAAGGTTAAGAACGGATAATGGAGGCGAATATGTGAACAATAATTTTACAAGATACTACACTACACAGGGAATCCAAATGAAACACATTGTTCCATATACACCACAACAAAATGGTGTTGCTGAGAGAAAGATCCGCACATTAAAAGAAATGGCTAATTGTATGATCCAATCTAAGGAATTAAGTCTAAAGTATTGGGCGGAAGCCATCAATTGTGCAAATTACATAGTAAATCGCACTCCCACAATGGCTCTTAAAAAATAACACTAGAAGAAGCTTGGACTAAAATTAAACCAGATGTAAGTCACTTCCATGTATTTGGCAGTATAGCATAGGCTCACATTCTTGATGAGAAAAGGAAAGAATTGCAGCCTAAAAGTGACAAGTGTATATTTATTGGTTATTCTGAATATGTCAAAGGTTACAGACTTCTTCAATCACATTTTAATGAAATTATTATTAGAAGAGATGTTAAATTTGATGAAAATCTCTTGTCTTGCGAGCCCGATTCGGCGATTGTGCCTTCTTCGGCCTGTGATCCATATTCGGCATTTGTGCCTTCTTATGATCTGGTTTCTTCTTCAGATGATGACAGTGAGGATGAAAATCCACAGCACCTACTCACCCTCCTCTAGATGAGTCCTTTGAACCTGAACCAACACCAGCTCCATCGATTCCTAGATGGGTCCGTTCAACATGAGAAGCAGCTGGTGATCTTGTCGGTGATCCTTCAGATCAACGTCGGAAATGTTCACAATTATAGCGAGCCTCTTCTCTTTTGGCTCAGGTTTCAGAAACTCATGATCCAGATACATTTGTAGAAGCTTTAGTTCATCCAGATTGGGATACAACAATGAATGAAGAGTATCGTTCTTTAATGGAAAACGATACTTGGGATCTTGTACCTCTTCCAAAAGGAAGAAAACTTGTTAGATGCAAATGGGCAAATGGGTCTATAGAACTAAGTATGCATCAGATGGAAATGCTGAAAGACACAAGGCTCGGTTAGTTGCCAAAGGATTTTCCCAAGTTGAAGGAATTGACTATAATGAAACCTTTTCCCCTGTAGAAAAAATTAATTCCATACGCCTTGTTCTTGCCCTTGCTACCTCACATAAATGGGAGGTCCATCAAATGGATGTTAAATCCGCCTTCTTGCATGGAGATTTGCAAGAAGAAATCTACATGGAACAACCTTTTGGCTATGTCCATAATGACTCTAGCCTTGTTTATCGCCTCAAGAAATCTCTTTATGGTCTCAAGCAAGCTCCCTGAGCTTGGCATGCCAAAATGGATAGCTTTCTTATTGCCACTAGATTCTCTAGGTGCCATTCTGATCTTAATGTCTATACCAAGAAAGTAGGAAGCCATCTCATAATCCTTGTCCTTTATGTTGATGACCTTATCCTTACTGGTAGTGAATCAAAAATTTTAAACCATGTGAAAACCAACCTTAAGAAGAAATTTGAAATGATAGACTTAGGCTTTTTGCACTATTTCCTTGGCCTCCAAGTTTTGCAAACCAATGAAGGAATTTTTCTTTCCCAATCTAAGTATGCTTGTGACCTTCTTCGTCACTTTCACATGGATGATTGTAAACCAACCCCTTCTCCCTTCCAATCTGGAGTCAATATTTCTGCCACCTGTACTTCTCCTAAGGTTGATGTCACCCTGTACCGTTAGTTAGTTGGTAGCCTCTTATACTTGACTCATACCCGTCCCGATCTTTCCTTTGTTGTTGGTATTGTTTCCCGATATATGCAAACACCCCATTAAAGCCATTGGAAAGAAACTAAAATGATACTTCGCTATGTTCATGGTACAGTTCCGTTCGATATACATTACAGTTCAGGGGGGACTCCTTTATTGGTTGGTTTCACTGATTCAGATTGGGCCGATGACCCTGATGATCAGAAATCTACTGCAGGTTATGTTTTTAGCCTTGGTTTAGGACCTATCACTTGGTCCTGTAAGAAACAGCAAGCTATTGTACTTTCTTCACTAGAAGCAGAGTACCGAGTAGTGGTAAAGGCAAGTCAGAAAGCCCTGTGGCTTCGACAGATCCTTTCAGAGTTTGGATTCTAGCACCAGCATCCGACCAGCCCTTGGTGTGACAATTAGAGTGCCATCAAACTCGCCAAAGACCCAGTTCAACATCAGAATAGAAAACACATCGAGCTACACATGCACTTCATCAGAAAGTTAATTCATGATCAAGTTATTGAAGTGCTCTGTTTCCCTACAGAAGATCAAGTTGCAAACATTTTCACAAAGTCTCTTACAGAAGCGAAGTTTTCCAAACTTCGATCTATGTTAGGAGTTCAGGAAGTTGTCATTAAGGGGGGATAGGCTCTAATGCCTCCTTCCTTATCCTATT
>ML778030.1:229177-261935 GCA_009831015.1 Picea engelmannii
TACCAATGAATAAATAGAATAAAAACATACATACCTAATACATTAAAATACCAATGAATAAAACCATAAAGTTTTATATGAAGAGAAATATCATTCCCATTAGGGAAATGTTGATAGTTGACACACACCCTGCATACACATGCTTCAATACATCAAAGGCTAGACTCCACACTATAACACAAGTATTTGGAGTTGCGCTCTCATAGATAAATACATCAATAGGAATCGGGCTCTGTCCAAACCTACTTTCAACCACTCTTCTTCACTCTTCCGCAACTAGCCTATTCTCCCCTATAAGCTATCACGACCAACCAGTTATCCCAAGTCCCAATTAACCCAACTCATGAATAGAAGACGGTCGTAAAAACAATAGTATGGATACATATTGGACTCCACTGGCTAGAGTAAAGGGTTGTGGGTAGCTCAACCATACTTGCTTCCCTAAAAGTCCTTCCCATTCATCATGATCCCTAGTAGAAGTTGAAACACCGTGGCCTATGAATTTCAAAGCATACTCTGATAAAATTTAAATAATGAGATTGCAATAATCACATCTCCCCACTTGTTACCTGTCAAATGGAGAGGAAATCAAACACAGATCACCAAACTGTTAACACAGATATAGTTCTCCTCTAAATCAGAGTTTGTGTCGCTAGACATGATGCTATTGGCTTATTACATGACACATTCTTGACTTATAAACTTAAAGTACATTACATAATAAATCCTAATTTTTTTATTTTGTCATGGTTAAGGGCAATGAATGATTAAGCACATTAAGTGTCTTATCCCATTCAAAACTATTACATTAACTGCTATATGTCTAGATTTCTAACTTTCAAATATCAAATATAATAAAAAATAACCTTACTATGACGGATGACCTACAAAGATCAACTATAATAAAAATAAACCAAGATCAACTATAATAAATATATATATATATATATATATATATATATATATATATGTTTAAGTTATATTAGCTTGTCACCCTATCCAATCTGCAAGGAAAGAAGTGCCCTTTCAACCTAAGTGAACTTAACGGTTTCAATTTTTTCCATTTACTTTCAAAGTTTCCAACAGGTAAATGACAAGAAAATGAACCATCTTCTCTAAGCATTCAACAGCTTAAATAAGAAATAATATTAGCTTGCTACAAACTCACAGATCCCATCACAATCACAACTGCACAATTAATTGCATTATCTAACCAAATATCTAAAGATCATGGATGGTACACAGATTCTAGAACTCCCACACATATTCGGACCAGACTATAATGACGTTTTCAAAAATTCATGGCCCGTCATAAATACGTTTTCTAGACTTGGTTTCCCGTTCGAAGAGACAGTAACTTAAAAAGTTTGGGCGTAAATAACGGGCAAAATGGCTGGGCATTTTGCCCTTCAAATTCCAACCCTGTTGGATGGCTAACTATCCCATACATTACAACTCATTGTCATCGAGCGTTGGGATTGCTCATATTTAGAGGGACAAAAGAGAATTTTGATGGGACACCATTGAAGGAGAATTTTGATGGGACACAATTTGATGTTGCATACTTAATATGGAGAAGTTTTTTTATGATCCACAATTTGGTGTTCTCCATTGAAGGAGAATCATCGACGGGAAACAGTTTGGTGCTGCATACTTGATATGGAGATTTTGTTGTTGTTATTTATGGTTCTTAGTTGACGCAGAATTTTTGATGGGACACAATTTAGTGCTTCATAGTTGAATATATACTCAGTTTTTAACGAAACATATGATAGTCTTGAAGCTTTCAATATTGGTTTATGTTATTTTAGTCTTGTCTTTATCGTAATTGTTTGTCTCTTCAATCATTCTTTACGAGGTTCAAGTTCCGCAAGGCTACCTCGAGAGCCATTCAAAGTGGAACGTAGTATCTTTCTAGTGTCTTCTTTCAAAGTTTGTTGAATATAAGATGATAATTTCGATTAGAATCCCATCACTTCCCTTTTAAGTTGCTTTTAATGATATCACACGATACGATATGTAGGCTATCATATAGATTTTTTTAATAAACATGTCAATATAAATAGGCATAAATAGACGTGCAGAGACAAAGAACTTTGAAGAAGACACACTATACTTTCGATTATAATTCCATCACCGCCCTGTTAAGTTCCTTTTAATGATGTCATTTGAAGGATAAACTGGAAGTGGTGGAACTCGGGGTAAAATGTGATTATGTGATGTGGTGGAACTTGGGGTAAAATGTGATTATGTAAATTGTAAAATGTCCCAAATATACCGTCATTAATTGTGTCCAATTAATAGTTGTAAAATGTGGAAAATATACAGTCATACCGATATGCACTTCCCATCATGCATCCATACTTCGATAACGAGCCACCCTCCCAACTTTACTTCCCATATTCGGATGCACTTCCCATGCATCCGAATATTATTTCTGCGTGTCGTTTGTAAGTCTCTTTTCTTCCAATGTCTTCCTAGCATAAGCTACAGGGATGAATGTTTGAAGTCAGTTATTCAGTTAACTTTATTACTGTAAGGGGGTTGTTTTACCAAAAACACAATTGAAAAGAAAATTAGAACTCGTAGTAAACTGAAAAGAAATTGAGATTCAAGTAATGTACCAAAGGAAGATGTGAAAACCAACAGAATAATAACAAATCCAATTTATCTTTGAGACCGTACATTATGAAGCTCTCCCTTACGGTTAATTCTATTTTTTCACTTTAAAAAGGAAATATTTTATAAATAAAATAATAATAATTAAAGTTTGTAAGTGGTCATGAACCCTGCAACATATTTGGAGCGCATTGATGGTGATGGTTTCTTAGAAAACCTGTACCTGTAAGGATAAGATGAGGCTGAAAGATGTACGTGTAAGGATAATAAGAAGAGGTACCAAGTGTGTGATCAGACCAGGAAATCTATTATTTTAAGTGCAGGTTATCATGCATGTAAGAACAGTGAGAATGATGATCTGGATAAAGACATAAATACTTAGAGGCTCAATCATAAAGGAAGCCTTTTTTATGCTTCCATGATGAAAACCCAGAATGTCAATGGTGATAACATGAGAACAAGAAGATAGAATTTGGGAAAGAAAATGAGCAGAGCGCAATAGTATTGAGTATTGAGAATATTAGAAGAAAGATAAAAGGATGAGATAAATAGGCTCAAGAGTATCAAGAACGATTGTATAGCTGGCCAAGACAACTAGCAATGTACAGTCATATTGTTGAGGTTACATATATATTTAACACTCCCTCTTAAACTCAAGAGTTACAAACATGAGCACGGATAATGCCCAAGTGTTGTCTCTGAAAATAAAAAATGGATTTTCTAGTGGCTTTGTAAAAATATCTACGAGTTGATCTCGAGAACCGCATAATTGAAGTTTTATGTCATATGAAGTGAAACCGAGTGTCAATATGGTCGCTTTTATTGCGAAACACATAATTTTTGGATAGATCAATTGATGAGGTGTTGTCACAGAAGATGGGAGTTGGATCTTTTTATGTATGTCACATATCATTCAATATTCTTCTCAGCCACACAGCTTGACAGGAAGCTGAGGTAGTAGCGACATACTCTACCTCTGCAGAAGATATTGATACAATGGGTTTTTTCTTAGATGCCCATGAAATCAGGTTCTTGCCCAGGTGAAAAGAATGTCCTGAGGTTCTTTTCCTGTCATCTAGGCTTCCTGCAAAATCACTGTCTGTGTAACCATAGAGATGATTATCATCAGACTGAGTGTACCATAAGCCAAAATTGAGAGTACCTGCAACATATCTCATAATTCTTTTCGCTATCTTCCAGTGATAATCTATGGGGGATTCCATAAACCTGGAAACAAGGTTGGATGCATACATAATATCAGGCCTAGTTGTTGTAAGATACAACAAAATTCCTACTAAAATTTTGTACAGGGTAGGGTCCACTGCAGGGCCTTAATCTTGCTTGCTCAATTTTGTGCCTAGGTGTATAGGAATTTCTGTTGGATTGCAGTCTTCCATGCAAAATCTTTTGATGATGTCTGTTGCATACTTTTGCTAACAGACAAAATTGCTTTTGGTTGATTGATCAATCTCAATCCCCCCAAAAAATTTCATTATGCCAAGATCTGGCATCTCACACTTAGATTGCATGGCATGTTTAAAACTATTTAACTCAAAATTTCCAGTATATATGATGTCATCAACATATAAACATACAATCAAAATTTTACCGTGATGATTTGTTTTGGTGTATAAAGTTGGCTCATTTTGGCTTCTGTTGAAACCACTTTTGATCAGGTAAGTGTCAATCCTGTTGTACTAAGCTCTTAGAGCTTGCTTTAATCCATACAGTGATTTATTCAACCAATACACTTTGGCTGGCTACTCTTTGACTTCAAATCTAGGTGGTTGATCCACATAGACCTCTTCTTCTAAGAAACCATTTAGGAAAGCTGACTTGATATCCATCTGGTATACTTGCCATTTGTGTTGAGCTATTATGGCTAAGAGATTCCTTACAGTGTCCAATCTTTATAATGGAGCAAAAGTTTCACCATAATCAATACCTGGTTGTTGTGATAATCCTTTGACAAAAAGTCTTGCCTTGTGTTTTTTAATCTGCCCCTTTTCATTGAGTTTAGTTTTGTAAACCCACTTGACACTAATACTTTTGTTGTGTCTGGGCAGATCAACAAGATCCCATGTCTTGTTCTTCTCAATGGATTCAATCTTTTGGTTCATGGCTTGAACCCAATGTGGCTCCTTAGTTGCCCCTTTAAAAGATGTGGGTTGGCATGACATTAATGAAAAAATATTGTGTTGTTAAATGTCATCCAACTGCTGATGGATTTCTCTCAAACTTCAAGTTCTCTGATTTTGAAGTTTGGAGGATGAGTTGCTAGAAGTTGAGTTATCCCAAGAACTTTCAGATTATCCTTGTACCTACAGTCTTGGAAGAGCAGGTTGATGTGTTTTCTATCCTGAATTATCTGTGTCTTCAGGAAGTGACAGTAATGGATCATGATTGGCCATTTGTTGATTTTGAAACTCGTTCCAGAATTGATTTTCCAAAAATTTTACATCTCCGCTGAGAATCAATTTCTTTGATATTGGATTGTAGATCCTATAGGCTTTTGATGTTTCGTTGTAGCCAGTAAGGATACATTTCTCACTTCTATCATCTACTTTATTCCTTAATTCAGAAGTGATGTGAGTGTATGCTATGCATCCAAATGTACTGAGATGTGAAACATTTAGCTTTGTCCCACTCCATGCTTCTTGATGGACCTTCATCTTTAGACTAGTGGTTGGAGATCTATTTAAAAGATAAACTGAGCATGCTATTGCTTCAACCCAAAATGTATTTGAAAGACATTTCTCTTTTAGTAGGCTTCTTGCCATTTTCATTATTGTTTGATTCTTCCTTTCAGCCACTCCATTATGTTGGGGAGTATACCTGGTTGTAGTTTGCATGATTATGCCTTGTGATTTGCAGAAATTTGCAAATTATTTGGAGTTGTATTCTCCTCCTCCATATGACCTAAGAGATTTTATATATTTTCCACTCTGTTTTTCAGCTTCTGCTATGAATTCTTTGAATTTTGCAAAAGTTTCAGACTTGTGTGTGAGAAAATAGATCCAGATTTTCTTGCTAAAGTCATCAATAAACGTTAGAAAATAAAAGCTACCACCTATTGACTTTGTTTGCATTGGTCCACATAGGTCAATGTGAACAAGTGCTAGGTGTTGTTTGGATTGAGTGGAGGACTGTGGAAAACTAGTTCTCTTATGTTTTCCAAGTATGGAAGACTCACATGGAGGATTTTTCTCTTTGAAGACAGGTAGACCTTTGACCATGGAGTGCTTCTGTAGAAGACTTAGACTCTGAAAGGGTAGGTGTCCAAATATTGTATGCCAAACCATAGTTTCATTGGGGGTGGATGCACTTTGTGCATATGATTGGATCAGATTTGTAGTTTTGAGGGTTGGGGGAAACATTTTATTCCTGGTCATGTGGATTTTAGAAATCAATTTTCTGCTGGGGATTTTATCATATATCCTACATGATTCTCCTTCAAAAATTACCTTATAGCCATGTTCAATGAGTTGTCCTACACTTAACAGATTATGTATCAGATCTGGAACATGATAGACATTATGTATGTATTTCTTTACATTTTGTTTAGTAAGAATAAGAATAGTTCCTTTTCCTTGAACTTTGACTAAGGAATCATTTCCAAGTGTAATATCAGATGAAATTGAAGAATCAATGCATGAGAGTAAATATTTGTTACCTGTCATGTGATTGTTGTATCCATTGTCCAACAACCAGAGATGTTTATGTTGTTCTTTAGTCTTGTGGCATGAGCGAAACATACCATCTAGGGTTTCTCCTTCATGATTTGAGACATATGCTTTGCCTTGGAGATGATCTTCTTGCTTCTTCCGGCATTCAGATTCATAGTGCCCAAAATTTTTGTAGTAATAGAATTGTATGCTTGATTTGTCATTTGATCTTCTCCCTCTGCCTCTTTGAGGCTGGAAATTTTGATTCTGGTTCTATTGTTTGTAACCTTGGAAATTATGATTCTAGTTCTATTGTCTGTGACCTTCATTTGAGGGATGGTTACTTGGACTTCTCCCTCTTCCTTGATGACCTATTCCTCTTCCTCTAGCTCTCCCTGTGTTGTAGGAGAATTGAGTTTTGAAGGCATTGGTGATTGACTCGTCGGTGAGATGTAGCCTGGTCTCATGTGTCAATAGAGAGCCCATTAATTCATCTGTTGAAAAATTTCACATATCCTTGGATTCAAGGATATCTGTTACAACCATTTCAAATTTCTTTGGTAAAATTTTGACGACTTTCTCAACAATTCGTTGACCAGGGATGGCTTCATTTGTCAATCTGAACTGGTTTACGATTCCCATGACTCTAGTCATAAACAGATCAAGATTTTCAGACTTTGTCATTTTTAAAGTCTCAAAGTGTGTCCTCAAGGTCTGCAGTTTGACTGTTTTGACTTTGTCATTGCCTTGGCAAGTTGATTTAAGGATGTCCTGGGCCTGTTTTGAAGTAACAACGCCTGTGATTTTTGAGAAAATCGAGTCGTCCATGGAATTTTGAATCCAGAATTTGGATTTATTTTCTTTGTTCCTCTGTGTTGCTTGAGCAGTCCTCTGTTGATTGGTCATGGAAGCAAGGTCTAATGGATCTGGTTCCACATATCCAAGATCCACTGGATCCCAACACTCTTATTCTTGCAAGAAGGATCTCATTCTTAGAGACCAAAACTCATAATTCTTTACAAGAAGAATCGATCCTTGAGTTGGTCCTAAATTGCTCGAGGTGGCCATCTTTGAAGACAAAAAAAATCAGACTACAAAGAGTTGTTTAAGAATTTGCATGCTTACTTGTTTCCTACGCGTAAAAATAGTTTTGCAAAGTTCTCTTAGTGACTTCGGACTGAAAAATGCGAGGTAGACTACTTCTTTAGCTTCAATCTAGTTGGATCTGACTATCCGAGAACAAGATCTACGGATTCAGAGCTCTGATCTCTATTCTTTAAAAACAATAGCAACTATATCCCCTCTAATGGAGGAATTGAGCTTTCTAAATCCACTGGTCCTTATGAAACTCCGCCTGCGCGACTAAGCACTAAGCGCGAGCCTCACCTCCACGCAACCACAAGCTATGACCACACGCCTATGAAAAAGGCGTGTCATGATTTAGTGTGTCGGTACTTTGTGAGTGAGCCAACCCTGACTCCCCGACTCCCGAAATGCGGAAAATTTGGAGCTCCCAATCTGACGGTCTCGATTCTTTCACAATCTGACGGCTTAGATCACATCAGGGTTTCGCGTATCGGGATTTTGCGTATTGCAAGGTCGAATTACTTTCCACCTTCGTTCTCTCGATCCCAGAAATGTTCAAACTCTTCCTGGACAATCAAAGGTCCGGATCTCTCCTTGATCAACGATTTTGATCTAATCGCAAATTCACGTCTCACGAATTCTCACGATTTCCCCCTTTGACTTTTCCCTCCTGCGAGTCAGTGAAATGTTGATCTCTCACCACACGTCCCTTCCAATGGATGGTTTATATGATGTCAGGATTTCATGACTTACGACCTCCAAGTCATGACCTCCTTCACAATCTCAACTCCCAAAATGCTGATATTTCAGAGTACCCGAAATCTGATGGTTCACACTCCTCTGGATATAACGACTTAGATCAAAACTCGATTTCAAATTTTGCGAGTTCTGACGACTTCGAAATTTGACTCCTTTGAGTCACAAGTCAGCGAAACACTGATCTGTTGCCACTTGTCCTCTCACGATGGGAGGTTCCGATGATTTCAGAACGATCGACGACTGTGATCCTTTCACGAGTTTTCACAGTTGTTACCTCAGGCTTTTCCGATTTGTGAATCAATGAAGTGTTATTGAAATATTGTATCCAATGGTTCTCAATGATCCACAACCGACGACTGAGATCTTCTTCGTAATTTCAGCGTTCGGGAGTTTCGACAACACTGCACCGTGTTCTCTCTGAACTGCGAACTAGCGAAGTATTGATCATCTGACGCATGTCTACTTCTTAGATCGATGGTCAGGATTTGTTTCAGACTTTGGAACTTCATAAGTCTGATTCTCCTATACACTTTCAAAGATTTAATGTTAGTGCACTTTACCTTGATCAGACGACTATTGTTTCTCTCGCCGTGATCTGACGGATAAAACAGGTTCTCCTTTTCTGCGCATTCCTCGTCCTTTCTGAGCTTGATTAATGGCTCAGATCTTTTCAGAGGGCTGATCTTATGTTTGCTGAGCTTGTCTTTAGCTGTATGAACAAAGACTTTCTTCTTGAAAAGGAATTTCGTGAATCTTTCACGAATTCTTTAAAAATATCACGGATCTTTAATTTGTATCCTTTGATTCTCCTTCCGTGGGTCTGTCTTCACGCGCTGTGATGTTTCCAACAATCCTTTTGAGAAGACTGATATATCCACTCTCCTTTAGTGGACTACAGACTGTTATTCAAGATTCTTTAAGTGATGCATCCTTCTGCAACTGCTCTGCTTCTTCGTGCTCACTTTCTGCAACGATATTTTGAATGTATCATGGACTGCGTCCTGTTCTCCAATCATTGTTAAGAATCTTACTTCCCGTGATCTCGTAAACAGTGTAATTTATGCACTTCTTAGGATCAGGCTGCTCTCCAGACTATGTGAATAGGCTTACATTTGAAGCTTTGATACCATGATAAAATGAGAACAAGAAGATAGAATTTGGGAAAGAAAATGAGCAGAGCACAATAGTATTGAGTATTGATAATATTATAAGAAAGACAAAAGGCTGAGCTAAATAGGCTCAAGCATATCAAGAATGATTGTAGAGCTAGCCAGGACAACTGGCAGTGTACAGTCATACTGTTGAGATTACATATATATTTAACAAATTGATTCCATCCTTTCCAAGGAAAAAGTAAATTATATATAGCCCTGTCAGTAGCCCCTGACCATGTAATAGCCAACCTATATTAAAACAATGAGGAGACAACACATATTTACCAGCTCTTTTATGGAGTTTGGTTGAATAAACGTCACTGCTGGAGGAGGATTACTTCACAGCTTAAAGGGATTGACTGCAAAAAAATTGGTGGTACATACAGGTGGGATAGCTGCAATTTTAGACAACATGAAGAAGTTTCAATAGGTGTCCTCCAACCCCAATATCATTGGAAGCCCGCCCAAGTTAGTATAGCTCATGCACATGAAATATGATATAAATCTATGAATATAACATGTTACTAATGATTTCATTTGAACATACCGGTATTTTTAGTGAGAAAAGGAATTTGATCAGTAGAGGGAGCCAAACGTCTTATTTTAACACACAAACTGTAATTCAAACCGGAAAATCTGAGTAGAAATAATTTTATTAATTTAAAATCTGAGTAGAAATCACTATATTAATTTAAATTTGCAAATTCTACAATACTGTTGAAATTGAAGCCTCCCATAAGGAAATTGAGTTTGTCTCATCTGATTAGGGAAATTATGCAAGGGTTCCCCAGATTTGCTAGATTTGCTAGATAAAGAAATCCAAAAGATGTTAAGCATGGACAAATTCATTCTAACAATAGCATGAACTCCTAGCCTACATGTAGCATAAACTCCCAGTGTTCATTGTAGCATAAACTCCCAGTGTCCATGAATAAGAAGAATCCATGAATAACATGAACATAATGAGCAGAATGAATCCCTTCCTGAATAGGATTTCCCAGCAGTAACAAGTACAACATAAGGGAAACCTCATACAACCTCTTCCAAGTATTGGACTCGTCAAACCCTAGTATTTATGCACAAACCCAATACATTTTATGGACATAACTTATAAGAACCTCATATATTTCTGATAAGTGCACTGCTGGAAATAATTTTCAAAATTTCCATAGATTCTAACAATAGCCAATCCTTTTGAATGTAGATGACTTTGAATTTCTGTTCAGATTGCAATCTTTTGAAAATTAATATAAGACACTATGGACTATTTGTGGAAGAGAACATGGGACAGACATCCAATCCAGTAATTTTCAAAATGCCTAGGAGGGTTATATGGGGTGGTGGAGAGTCAAACCCAGACTAAGGAAATCAAATTAAAATTAGGGTTATATGGGGTGGTGGAGAGTCAAACCCAGAGTAAATTCGAATATACATAAGTCGATTTCTAAAGCATTGTTATGATATTATTCTCTAGAATTGGTGGCATTGTTAAATATATATGTAACCTCAACAATCTGACTGTACACTGCCAACTGTCCTAGTTAATTGTACAATCATTTCTTTATTTTCTTTATGATCTTGATTTGCTTGAGCCTATTTAGCTAAGCCTTTTTTCCTTTTCTAGATATATTCAATACTATTGCACTCTGCTCTTTTTCTTATTTCCCAATTCTATCTTCATGTTCTCATTTTGTCATGGTATCTGAGCATAGGACGTAAGCCTCTTCACAGTGCTTGGAGAGAAACCTTGATCTCAGCAAGAAGAGCATAGAGCTTACACTGTGAATGACAACACGGGACATAGATTCTTCAAAAATCCCCGTCCCGTGTTATTCATGACCGAAAAGTTATTCATGATGGAAGAAGGAATACCTATACCCTAGAGAAAAATCGTACAACACATGTGTTGTTACCCATAGAAGAGAAGGAGACAAAGAGAGAAGCTAGTTCAAGCATACTTCTCATGAGTGGGAAGGAACTTTTGAATGAAGTAAAGAAGGAGAAAGAAATGCAGTTTGTTGTTGTGAGGAAGCCTAGAGTTATCCTTACAAATACTTATGTAGGAGACCTGCCTGTAGAAATCTAGGAACTATTGGAAAACTTTGTTGATATAGTAGTGGATGAGTTACCACACTCATTTCCACCCATTAGGTGTATAAGCCATCATATTGACATTGTTCCAGGAGCTATTTTACCAAAAAATGAAGCTTATAAGTTGACACCTAGAGAGAATGAGGAGGTCAAAAAGAAAGTCCAAGAGTTGTTAGATAAAGGGTTAGTCAGAGAAAGCCTAAGCCCATGTGCAGTACTGACTGTATTAAGTCCAAAGAAGGATAGAGGATGGAGGATGTGTACAGATTCCCGAACCATCAATAAGATAACCATTAGATAAAGATTTCCTTTATCGAGGATGCATGATTTGATGGACCGTTTGAGTGGAGCAAGCTATTTTTCCAAGATAGACTTGAAGAGAGGATATCATCAAATAAGAATGCGAGAGGGAGATGAATGGAAAACAACATTCAAGACAAATGAAGGATTATTTGAATGGTTGGTCATGCCATTTGGGTTCACAAATGCACCAAGAACATTTATGAGGTTGATGAATGAAGTTTTGAAAGACTTCATAGGCAAATTTGTCATGGTATATCTGGATGACATACTAATCTTCAGTAAGACAAAGGAAGAACACTTGAGACATTTGACATCAGTGATGGAAAGGTTGTAGCGAGAGAAGTTGTTGATAAATTTGAAGAAGAGTTATTTTATGAAGAAGGAGCTCATATATTTGGGTTTTGTGGTGTCTTCAAATGAATTGAAGATGGAACCAGAAAAAGTAAGAGCGATCATAGAATGGTCGTCGCCGAGAAGCATATTTGAGGTAAGAAGTTTTCATGGGTTAGCAAGCTTTTATAGAAAATTCATTAGAAATTTCAGTGGTATATGCGCATCCATGTTGGACACTATGAAGAAGAAACACAAGTCCTTTAGTTGGACAGAGGAAGATGAAAAAAGTTTCAAAGTGTTGAAGGAGAAAATCACAAAGAAGCTAATTCTGGTCTTACCAGATTTTGGGAAAACATTTCAGGTGAGATGTGACGCAAGTGGATTAGCTATTGGAACAGTCTTGAGTCAGGACAATAGGCCAATTTATTATTTAAGTGAGAAACTAAATGATGCCAAGAAAAATTATTCCAGGTATGACAAGGAATTTTATGCAGTGATTCAAGCTTTGAAAAAATTGAGGCATTATCTAATTCCTAAAGAATTTGCCTTGTACAGTGATAACCAAGGTTTGCAGTTTATTACTAGGCAAGAAAAGTTGAATCAAAAACATGCAAAATAGGTAGAATTTATGCAGAATTTTACTTTTGTTACTAAACACATCGTTGGAACTGCTAACAAAGTTGTAGATGCTTTGAGAAGAAGGAGTTTGATTGTACAGGAATTCCAAGTGGAGACCTTGTGGTTCGAACACCTCAAGGAGATGTATAAAGAAGATGCATATTTAAAATAAGCTTATGGGGCATGCAAGAATCCTTTATTAGGAGACAGAAGCCCATGGACTGAATACTTGATCTAGGATGGATTACTGTTCAAAGGGAACCAATTATTCATTCTGAAGTGCTCAATGAGAGATAACCTGCTAAAAGAGAAATGAGTGGATGTTTAGCTGGAAATTTTGGTCATGATAAGACATTTGCACAATTGAGCAATTCATATTATTGGTTGAGCATGAGAACAGAGGTGAAAAAATTTGTGAACAAATGAATAATTTGTCAGTATGCAAAGGGAAGACAATAGCACACTCGTTTGTATCAGCCATTACCAATTCCAGAAAGGCCATGGGATGAAATTAGTATGCATTTTGTTTTGGGATTGCCTAGAACTCAAAAAGGGAGCGATTCCATATTTTTTTTGGTGGATAGATTCTCAAAAATGACACATTTCATACCATGGCAGAAGACAAGTGATGCCACACACGTCACCAATTTGTTTTTCAAAGAAGTAGTGAGACTAAACGGATTTTCGAGGAGCATAGTTTCAGACAGGGACACCAAATTTGTAGGACACTTTTGGAGGACTCTATGTAAGAGACTGGGAATGAACGTATCCTTTAGTTCAGCATATCACCCTTAGGCATATGGATAGACTGAAGTTGTAAATAGGAGTTTGGGAAATTTATTAAGAAGTTTAGTCACTGAGCAAGGTCGACAGTGGGATCAGATTCTGGCACAAGCAGAATTTGTGTTCAACAATTAAGTGAACAGGAGCATAGGGAAAAGTCTGTTTGAAATAGTGTATGGTATACATCCAAGAGGGATTATAGAGTTGAGGAATTTGAATCAAGATGAGTTCAGAAGTGCTACCGTAGAGGATTTTGCAACAGAAATGCAGAAACTTCATGATAGAGTTAGAGAGTAGCTACAGGACATCAGTCATAAATACAAGAATAGAGTTGATCAAAAGAGGAGAGAATTTCAATTCGAAGTCGGAGATGAAATTTTAGCTCATTTTAGAAAAGAGATGCTTCCAAGTGGAACATATAATAAATTGAAAATGAAAAATATAGGACCATGAAGGATTCTAAAAAAAATCGCAACCAATGCTTATGAGATTGAGTTGCCAGACAATGTTGGGATATCGTTGATATTCAATGTTGCAGACCTGTATCCTTACAAGGGAGATGAAGTAGGAGAATCACATGATCAGAAAGAAATTCAGTGGGAAGATTAATTTCCCACAACAAAAAAATATCAGATGGAGAAAATCATTGAACAAAGGGATGGAAACAAAACCAGGAGGAAGACATATCCTGAATACTTAGTGAAGTGGAAAGATCATACAATGGAAGATGCAAGTTGGGTCACAGAACCTGATGTTTTGAAACATGGAAAGACAGTGCAGGAGCTCATGGACAGGAGTCCATGAATTTTTTTTACCAAAGGAGTATGATGCAGGATCATCGCCTTCAAATTCAACAATGCAAAGGTGGAGGAAAATAGAGGACATCTCAACAATGATAGAATTTCAAATCGAGCATTTAACTCAGAATTTAATGGGTTGTTGAGATATTTTTGTAACAACATTTTATAATATAACTTGTTTGTAAAGTCTTGAAGGACTGTAAGAACTTCAGATATGGAGTGTCGACTCTATCTGGCAGTAACTGGTAGTTATTGTGATAGGACAAAGTAGGTAGAGGATTTGAATTGATAGGATATAATTTAGATCAGATGAGAGAGCTCATGGAGAGGTCCTTAGATGGTCTTCTCATTGTTGTATTTTAAGAGGAGAACAGATAGACAAAATAAAGAGATTAGTAGAGCATAGTAGAATAGCAGAAACACTATGTATTTTGTTTTTCATGAATGAATAGAGCAGACATAAATTGTCCCAAATCCTTGGACTGGGTTCATCTCATATAGGATTGAATGAATGTTGATTTATGTGTTTATGATTTAGTTTATTTCATTCATTTATGATTGTTTGAGAGATTGACTGTATGGGTTTGTGACAAAGTTGGCTGAATTTCAATCGTTTCTCTCCTGATATTTGTATGCAATGTGTGCATCTCGAATGCAAGGAGTGCATCGAATGAGTCTCATATTGACTCATAGAAGTTAAGAGAGAATCGAAGAAACTCAGATCCAGGTGCAAGGTGTGCACAACGTCAAGAATCCAACAAGATTCTAAGAACCAGTGCAGAGGAATGCCAGGTGGGCGAGAAGTATTTTATTCTCAAGGAAATACTTCGAACTGAGTTATTCGAAATCCCGAGAACGTAAGGTATGCATGGGAGATTGAAATACTTTCAAGGGATAAAGCTCAAAAAAGATAGCATTATCCACAAGTTTTAGCAAGATCCAAGAGTTGGACTCGCAAGAGAAACGAAGACTGAGTCTTTGAACTCTAAGTAATCTTCTAAGTATGGAAGAAGGAGGAATCTCAGGAGGGAGAGCACAGTGGTCATAGATTAGCTGTAGAGGAGAATATTTGGACTATCAAAATCCATGTCCAGACAGTGAGAAGTGAGTGCAGGAGGAAAATGGATTTGAGCCATCGGATCTGGTTTGTGGACCAATAGTCATTGGATCAGGAAGAAGGTGCACGAGACAAGTTCTAAAATCATCAGGACCATCCATTGGAAGGGATGCGTGGTGAGTGCTCAGCATTTCGCTAACTCAAAACTTGAAGAAGTCAAAGAGACACTCGTGAGAATTCGTGAAATGGGAACATGTGAAAATATCACAACCATTGATCGTTCCGAAAAGATCACAGTCGTTGATCATTCTGAAAAAGATCATAGTCATTGATCGTTCTGAAATCATCAGGACCGTATGTTGTCAAGGAGGGCACCTGAAAAAGGGTCATCATTTCACTAACTCACAGAGTGAAGAAGTCAAAGAGCAGAGTCGGAAGAGTTCGTGAAGTTAAAACGCATGAAACGATCACAGTCATTGGCTATCCCGACATCATCAGAGCCTTCCATTTGGAGGGATGCATGGTGAGAGACTGACATTTCGCTGACTTGCAAGAGGGAAAGATCAAAGCTGGAAGCAACGATAACTAGCGATATGTGAAATTATGACGCTCTTGAGAGTTAAGCCCCGAGTCATGGTGAAAAGTCACATGGACAGAGGCAAAAGGAGGAGCTAAGGAACGTTATCCATTTTCGGATCTCAGGATTTGGGGAGTCAGGGTTGACTCATTCGAAAAACCCCGATATGCAAAATTTCAATGCGCCTTTTGCATAGGCGTGCGGTCACAACCAATGGTCGCATGGAGTAGAGGCTCATGTCGGGTGCTTGTATGCGCAGACCGAGTTTCATAGTTGGACCTATGTATTTTTTTTACTAAAGGTTTCAGTAGGGACAAAAGAGTTGATCTAACTCAAGGAGGAAGAACGATCCAGTGATCGGGAGGTCAGCAAACCCTGCTGAGGTCGAGGGGTCTGCATCAGAGGTCATAGTTCCAGAGGGTGTAGTTCCATAGGTCATAGTTCTAGAGGGTGTAGTTCCATAGGTCATAATTCCAGAGGGCGTAGTTCCATGGGTCACAGTTCCACAGGTCATAGTTTTACAGGGCGTAGTTATAGAGGTCATAGTTCCAGAGGTCATAGTTCTAGAGGGCGTAGTTCCACAAGTCACAGTTTCATAGGTCATAGTTCCAGAGGTCATAGTTCCAGAGGGTGTAGTTTAACAAGTCATAGTTCCAGAGGGCGTAGTTCCACAGGTCATAGTTCTGCAGGTCACAGTTCCAGAGGGCATAGTTCTAGAGGTCATATTTATAGAGGTCATAGTTCTAGAGGTCATAGTTCCAGAGGGCGTAGTTCCAGAGGTCATAGTTCTAGAGGGGATAGTTCCATAGGTCATATTTCCATAGGGTGTAGTTGCACAGGTCATAGTTCTACAGGATATAGTTCTAGAGGTCATAGTTCTAGATGTCATAGTCCCAAAGGGCGTAGTTCTACAAGTCACAGTTCCATGTGTCATAGTTCCACAGGTCACAGTTCCATAGGTCACAGTTCCACAGGTCATAGTTTTATAGGGTATAGTTCCAAGGTAGTTTTAACCTTGAAAAATGGTGTTATCTTTAGTATCACTTTTTCTATTCTAAGGTAAATTTAAAGTTTTGGTTGTAATAGTATATATTTTTAAGGTTATGGTTTCAAAAAGGTTGTACTTTTAACCTTCCCTAGAAAAACCTAGAAAAAAAATAGTATGGTACTAGTATCATCATTTGGCATTTTTCAATTCAGGTTTTGATTTCACTGTTTTTTTAGCAACATTATGGTTTTTTGATATACAGGTCAATTTTAAGGTTTTTTACACAAAAATATGGGTTTCTAGGGATATAATTGTCATTTTGAGGTCATTGTTCTCCTCACATTGGTAACGATCTTTTTTATGTCCTAAGTCAAAACCTCAAAAAGGTGGCACATGAAGAGGGATAAGGAAACAAAGTTAGTTGTGTGAGTCAATAAAAAAGTTGTCCTGAATACCAAAAATGTGCATCTTCTTTTTTTTCGGTGCATCCCAAATCACATTTTTGGATGTCTTATGTGAAATTGCTAGAAATGAGTGTAGAAGTCTTGAAAAAACATAAGGAGATAAACAATGTTAAAGAACATATCAAAGCCCAGGGTACAACATACGCTAGCTGAGCAACAATCATCAAAATAATTACTTTATTAAGAGATGGTATGCTGAGCTCAATTAATAAGTATTTCAATAACCTTGAAGAGATACATGCATTTCTAGATTCAACAATGAGATACAATGCAACAATTAACTAAAAGATGGTTGAATTCTTTAATGACAATTTCAATTAATGCAATGTATTATGTGGTAGAAGAAGAGTATGTTGATCCTAAATGGAATACTGGGATGTGACAAATTTGAAGTTATAAACTTGTAGGCTTCATCCGCCTTCAAAGAATCCAATGTTGAAAGCACATAGATACAAATTGGTAGTATCTTATACCACATCTCTCATGTACTATCAGATACCACATTTCTAATATACTACCACATAGAGAAGTGGTGAGAAATTTGATTATACCACCTCTTTTGTTCTTAGAAGGTCACAACGTTCTATTGGAACAATTTTGAGATAAAATAACTCAATGCATAAAATTAAGGAAGACAACAATCCATGCCACTTAGATTATTCATAAAAAAAATCTCTTAGCATCAAACCTAAAGTGAAAAGGTTTTATTTGCAAAAGTAAAACCATTCAAATAAGCTTTTTCTCATTTTAGTAATTATCAACAACCTTTAACATAATTATTTGTGATGTAAAATGTTAAAGTTAACTTCTATTATGGAAGTTCAAGATTTTTACTAGGGATATGGTAGTTCAAAGAGCACAAGCAACAATGATGAAAGTCTAAGAGTTTTACTAGATATATGGTAGTTCAAAGGTTATAACTTATTTGTAATTAAATAAAATTTCATAGAAAAATGAGGTTTTAAATTTTGATAAGCAAGCTATTAATTGTAACTAGAGATAAGGCACAAGTTGATTTAATAAAGTGATGCTATTGTGTATAGAATGTGAGTTATTTTCATTCAAAGAATGACATCTTTGGGTTCCTTTGAATTTATCTTTTGAATTATTTTTATGCATGTATTCAATTATCAAATATAATTCCTTTTGGATGAAGAATGAATCAAATGTTATCCACTATTGAGTTTCAATTCCTTCCTATTATAATATTACGTTTTTCATATTAACTCTCCCCGGCCCATAATATGTTTTCATATTAACTCCCCAGAGCCTCACCCATGAGGGTGGTGATCCTAGTATTAAATCCCTCGACCCTCACCACCCTCAAATATACTCCTAAGACTAATATTTCATGGGCGAGGATCATGGTATTAACTCCCTCCACCTCTACCTCCATCCTGTTAGGATATTTAGACACTTGGGAGTTAGTTAAGGTATACTTGGTCTAATATGTCGTTAGGTAAAAGTGTGTTTCTTAGTGTGTTTATTTAGTATGCATTTGTGGTTAGGAAATCCGACGGTCACGATATGTTCCTGACATAGAGTGATCTGATGGTTCATACTCTCCTCGATCTTAATGGCTATTGATCCATGGCTTAACACCCGATTGGTCCATGATATCTATTTAAAGAGCATGGAGGGTCATTTTTCGATGATCGATTGTGAGAAACTCTATTGTAAAATCTCTCTGTAATATTTTTCTTTGAATTAATAAACTGCTCCAAGTGGCCGCGTTGGTTGGCGTCGTGGATGTTTCCCCATAGGGGTTTTACCACATGAAAACATCGGTGTGTTGATCTTTGATATGGTTATGTGAGTGGTTACTGAAGGTGTTCTTCCTCTGTTGGAATACCTTTGTTTTCGAACATGGTATTAGATACTTTTTGAAGACCTGCTCCTGTTGAAGATTGAGATCGTGAAGACGAGTTTCCTCATCTCCACTATTCCATTGTGTCCGGAGCGCTCGGTTCAGTTAGGAACACTTTTCATTTCACTCGAAAAGGTTTACATTTGCCCAAGATACGACCATTACACTTAGATCCGAAGGTATAAATCTTAAATACACATTTTTTAAATTTCTGCAAAGTTTCATTTTGGTTTTATTTCGGTTTTGTACTTTTTATTTCCGGGTTGCTACTCTTTTAGATCTGTGTATTCTCTTTTACCTGTGCCCTGTGTGATCTCGAAAAAACAGAAACAGATAGGAAAATGTGCATCTTCCGGGTAAGTTAACCGAGATCTAACCCTTGTTGTCATTGAGAAGCGAACTTTTTTTCTTGTGTGGAAATGGTTTTTTTTAGCACGCTCTCCAAGGCCATCTTCAACAACAACAACAACAACAACAATCCTCCTTCTGAACATTACAATATGCTTTGCTAGACCATTTGGTTAAAACTTAGCTTATTAAGTAAGAGGTCTTGAGTTCAAGTCTCTCTTTTGTTACTTTTTTTTGAAAAAGTTCATGCTAAAATTGTAAAGTGTATTTCACTTCAAGTATAAAAGTGAATCACTATAAGTAGCTTTAATATTTTATTTTAGAGTTATTTATTTTGCATGCAACATTTTTTTTATAAAGTAACTTCATTGTAAAAGTGATCCCCACTTCTCTTTATAAAAGTGGGTCACTTCATAAAGCAACTTACACAATCATGTGGTCATTCGGTTACCGATTGTGCCTTTTATTAAAAAGGGCATAACTCTAACATCGGAAGTCCGTTTTCAGTGCCATTTTTTTTAAAACCGCATAATTTTTCAAGCTCTTTCCATCCAAATCATTAGTTTCAGTTTTTAAATCCATATTATCTACATATTTAATATGGATTCTACAAGTATTGTCTTTCTTACCAACAACAACTACTTCCAATGTAAATCTCAAATGGAAGATTTATTAAGAAGTAAATGCTTGTACCGGATTACCTTGGGAAAGGAAAAAGAACCCACTGATGCTAATAAGAAAGCCAATTGGGATAATAGGAATGATGAAGCACGTGGGCTAATCGAAATTTTCATCTCTCCTGATTTAAGGTACCACCTTCAAGATATTGATGACCCCAAAGAAGCTTGGGACACGATTGAATTTGTGTTTGGTAAACTCAATATTATTCAAGCACAACAATTAGAAAATCAAATAATGACCTTGAGTCCAAATGATTTTTCTTTCCTTGGATACTATCTATCTAGGTTTAAAACACTCAGAATTTTATGTGAAGAATGTAAGATAAAGATGGAGGAAGGGCATTGCATCTATCTTATTCTTTCTAAGATAGGTAGTGCATATTCTGTGTTTTTATATACCTTTTATGCCATGAGAGAGGCTCTAGGGGAAGAAGCTTATGAAAAACCCAATCTTGAGTCATTTTGTGCTTCTTTCATTCGAGAGGAAGATAAGCTTGTACAATTTGGAGTGATCAACACTGCAGGTCCCTCCAACAAATCCTTAGTTGCCTAGCAGAAAGATAAACCCAAGTATCCCAAGAAGCAACATCCTCGCTACAACAACAAACAACATAAGGGTCCCAAACCTGCTTAGACAACTTCATCTCCTATTGGTGACAAAGGAGCAAAATATAAAAGTAAGAATACTAATAGACATTGAAACTTTTGTGATAAAGATGGTCATGATGAGTCCAAATGTTTCAAGAAGATGGCAGCGATGAAGAAGCACAACATCAATATTGATTCTACTTCTTCTTCTCATAGACATGCACTTTCTCCTTCTAGTTTCTCCTTCAATTCAAATTCTACTACTTCTTCTTCTTCTGATGAGTGGCTTATTGATTCAGGAGCATCTTATCATATGGCTAAGGATAAAGCCATATTTTCTACTCTAAATGATTGTAACACCAAGAAAATATTTGTTGGTGATGATAGATCTCTTAGTGTTGTAGGATCTGGAACTGTTCAGGTATATAATGGTCATTTCAATGATGTATTATGTGTTCCAAGTCTTTCTTGTAACCTTGTATCAGTATATCAAATCACTCATTCAGGTGAAGGTAAAACCGTCGAGTTTTCACCTCACCAAGTTGTAATCAAGGATCTAAAAGATCCTAAGCATGTTCTTGCAACTGGAATTGTTGGTGATATTACCAGGTTATACAAGTTTGACAACTTTGGGTCATCAACTTTTTCATCAGTTTTTGTTGCTCATAGCAATAACTTGAGCAAACTTTGGCATGAGCGGTTTGGTCATCTAAACTATCGCTCATTGAAACAACTATGTAATCAACAGATGGTGACTGGTCTTCCTCTTGTTTCATGCATAGATGGTGTTTGTGCCGGTTGTTTTCTTGGCAAACATCATCGGGACAGTTTTGGCAAACGTGCCTCTTGGCATGCCTCGGGTCCTTTGCAACTAGTTCACAGTGATTTGTATGGTCCACTTTCTTCTCCTTCTTTTTCTGGGTGCAAGTATTTCTTAACTTTCATTGATGACTTTTCCAGACGTACTTGGGTTTACTTCTTAAAACTCAAGAGTGAAGTTTTTGACAAGTTTTTGGCCTACAAGGCCCTTGTAGAAAAGCAATATGGACATCAAATTCAAAGGTTAAGAACAGATAATGGAGGCGAATATGTGAACAATAATTTTACAAGATATTGCACTACACAGGGAATCCAAATGAAACACACTATTCCATATACACCACAACAAAATGGTGTTGCAGAGAGAAAGAACCGCACATTAAAAGAAATGGCTAATTGTATGATCCAATCTAAGGGATTAAGTCTAAAGTATTGGGCAGAAGCCATCAACTATGCAAGTTACATAGTAAATCTCACTCCCATAATGTCTCTTAAAAATATAACACTAGAAGGAGCTTGGACTAAAAATAAACCAGATGTAAGTCACTTCCGTGTATTTGGTAGTATAGCATAGGCTCACATTGATCCAGGGGATCAAATTTTGCTCAAAAATTCAAAGTGCTCAGAATTGCTTCAAATCAAACGAGAGCGTAGAACTCATCGTTATGAACCCAATGCAACTTGTTTGGGTTCAAACGGGCGTCAGGAGCTAGAGATATCGCGTTCTGTTCAAAATGACAAACAGGCAAAAAAAAAGGGATGCTGATTGTACAATCTGTATAGTCCGTACGGCTACTGACATGGCAGTCTATATGACACGTGGCAGGCCATACAACATGTGGTAGGTAGCTAGTTGGACAGTTGGCATGTGACATGGCTTGTTTGCAGCAAACAGGATGGCGACACGTGGCCTAATCAATGGCTGCCACGTGTCACATGTATATTGGTTTTAAATCTTTGCATTTGGCAGGAGTCGTCCCCGTGACCTCCGGGCAGGGTAAGTCCTTGGGAAGGGCCGCCCAACCAGTGCGCCCGCATGTGTTACTTAACACATGTATTTGTTTTAATATATTTGAGTTTGAAAATATGTGAATTGGGGCACAAACCAGGCCAGGGCTAAGCCCCGACCCACGGTTATATATATGTATTGCATATGACCAATGTTATGGGCAGTTAAACCCACAGTAATATATATATGTGTTGTAACCATTTTGGTATGGGAGTGGTTTGACATATAACATGTGACCATTGTGTATGCGCGTGGTTTAATCCTACGGTTTTGTATATGGTTTGAACCTTAGCCCTGTTTTGTATTGTGCGCGGTCATGTGGTGGCCATGTGCCCACGGGCCTTGGTAGTTAAAGGTCGATGCATAACCATTCGACAGTTTGTACCGATTGTGCGGTTGCACCCAGTGCTAAGTTTTAATGCTTAAATATGTGTGCGGGCTAGGTTGAGCCAACAAAGGTGCGTTTTGTAGATGCAGAGACAACAAGTTTGAAGGTGGACTTCCAGGAAGCCTATATTCTTCAATTTTTGGCCAAACGAGGTGCCGAAAAAGCCTAGCTAGGGGTTTTTGGACGTTCTGAAGCCTTTGGAGCAGTCTATTTGGCATTTTGAGCATTTTAAAGCACATTTTTGAGCACTTTGAGCAAATAATACAAATGATCCATTGGAAGATGGACCATGAGATGTAACCCAAGAGAGGGGTGAACTCCTTTATCATTTGCTGTGTTATGTGTTTTCTATTCACTGTTATTGCTATTGTTTATATGCATCTTTGATGAGTAATTTTCATAAAAGATGTGTTGCAAATTGATCTGTTTGCATTTTAACACATAAAATTTAACTTGCAAATATTTTCAAGAATACAAGTCTTCTTCATTTTTAGATCAAGTTGGTATCAGAGCATAGGTTTTTGGAGACTTGATTATTTGCAAGTGTTTTTTTTTTCTGATGCTCACAAGGTTGAAACTCACAAGAGGAGAAGGTCAACTTGTAGAGCCAAGTTCTCATCCTTCAAGGAGGAAGCTTATATCATCACCACAAGTTTCAAGGAGGCATTCACCAAGTATGGCTCATGAAGAGAGTCATGAACATGTTCCTGCAAAAGATGAAGATCTCAGAAAGGATATCATGGAAATGAGAGAGATGATGAAAATCTTGATGGAAAGGAATACAAGGTTGCATGGTGAAGGCTCCAAACCTTCAAAGCACAAGGGAGACAGTGGTGATAAAACTCCAAATGGAAATGGAGGGAATGGTGCTTCTCCACCACCCTCTCCTCCATCTTCTTCTTCTTCTACCAATACAAGACCTCTTCCGAATTCTCCAAAGGGACATGGTAAAAATCCTTCACAAATTCCTTCGTTAAAGCTTGATATTAAATTCGAATTGCCAATGTACAATGGAGAAGTAAATTGATGCCGATGCATGCTCCCTGCAAAACCCGCAGGTCGGAAGGTCCACGTCAACACAAGATATTTCCTTTACCAGTAGCCTGAAGAACTCTAACGGATCTTCTATTTCCCTATCAGGAAATCTTCACCCACAGAAAACTCTCACGGGATCCCCTCTTTACACTTGGGAGATCGGACTTCGCAACTTCACGAATCTACTGGTCAAGCGTTGGTCTCTTGAATCCCCGAAACCCGAAACAGTCGACGCTGACCCTCCCTTTTTCCTTTCGGGATTTGCCCTTTCGCGATTTCGACTATCGCGATGTCGGGAAACTTGTCTCCTCGACTCCCGAATCCCGATTTGCCGAAACTCTGATACACTCGCGAGCTTTGACTTTCAACGCCACTTCACTTCATCGACACTTCGGACTTCACAATATCATGAATCCTAATGCAATGAGTTCGGAACTTCATCCCACGAAACTCCGAAATAGTCAATGGCATTTGACTCTATGTCGATAGTGCACCACCTGCCCGCTTCGCTGACTCTTGTGGTCCCACACCATTCCCTTAGCCGTCGGGATTTTTCGTTTCGTGATATCACGATTCCCATTGCAAAGTTTACAAGACTTCCACCCATGAAAACCCGATACAAGTATCCACGTGTAAATCCAACGGTCCTTATTGCTCGGATCTACGGTCCTGCCCCTCCTAAGCTTTCAACCTTTAGGAGTAATTGTGGTAACTTCCCCGCTTCTCTGTGAGATCTAACGGCTAATGGGACTTCACACGTTCTCCACTGAGAATTTTGACTGTCCATCTCTTCCTCTGAGAGCTCATCCTCCTGCGGCCCCTCGTCACTATGCCTTCTTACAAAATTCAATGTACTTGGTCTCTTGCTTTCCTTTGACTCCTTCGAAGATCTAATTCCTTCTGAGCTTTCCCACGACTCTGCGTCTTCTGGAAAAATCCCTTGCACGCACTCCTTGTGGCAGAACTTTAATCACTTTGAAGTTTTGAAAACCTTCGACTCTGCACATGCCTGCAGCAGCAGTCTCTCAATGCTTCACTCAGGTCCACAACCCTGAGACTTCGCTTAGCCTGTGCACTCCTTGCACGGCTCCTGTGCCCAAATGCACTTCTGTGGAAATGAGAACAAAATCTTTCTCTCCTGAGCTTTCAGAGACAAATCTCTGAACCTTTTGTCAATGCACTCGTTGCGGACACTTCAACTACACTCCTTGCAGGAACTCTTACTCAGATAGAGAAACAATTGAAAATCATTTCCTTACCCTTTCCTCTAAGATTTCAAACATTCAACAAGAAATCATTCATACATAGCATAAAAGCAATTGCATGACAGAAAGAGTAAAACATTCATGAGAATAACATTCAAAGATGCATACACAGAGAATATATGAACACCATGAGTCTGAATCACAACTTTTTTTGTATTAATTCATAACTTTTGTACATGGAGTCTGCTACACAGCTCTCTGCTTCTCCTCTATGCTCTTCATACACTTATGCTGCTTCTTATTACAATACACAATGAGGGTGTCTATATCCCATTTCCCTCTTGTGCTCTAAAACTGTCTAATCTATCATTCAATTCTACCTACTTGCATTAACTACTATAAATGCCTCCTACCTACTAAGGACGAGAGAAAATCGCTCAAGGTCCATTTACGTTTTACAAGTGTGCTTCTTCTTAATGACTTCATTTAAGATTGCGCAATAACTTCAAGGTGATTTCAAAATTTTTGCTGGGCGCTTTTCCAACTGTCTTTTGCTCCTGTGCTGGCTCCCTTGAGATGCTCCTGCATCATACTCCCTGGCTTAAAAAATTTCATGGGCTCTTGTCCATGAGCTCACGCACGGTCTGTCCATGCTTCTGGATCTCTGCTTCAGTCTCCCAGCTGGCATCGTCAACTGGATGGCCTTTCCATTTGACCAAATACTCAAAATATTGCTTTCGCCTGGTCTTCTTTCTCACTCTTTTGTCCAGTATGCACTCCATCTGCGGCTTATCTGCCACTGGCATCTGCTTTGTCCACTGGATCACTGGCTGCTCATTTCTAGTCCCTGTTTCCTTAGATTTATACGGGTACAAATCTGAGATATTGAATATCGGAGAAATTCCGATCCCATCGGGTAATTCAATCTCGTAAGCATTCACCCCAAATTTCTTTAAGACCTTACATGGTCCGATTTTCTTCATTTTCAACTTATTATATGTTCCTCTCAGGAACCTTTCTTTTCTCAAATGTGCCAGAATCAAGTCGCCAACCTCAAACTGAAGTTGTCTCTTGTGTTGATCTGCTCTACGCTTATATTCATGGCTTGAACTCTGCAAACGTTCCTTCACCTAGCTATGAAGTTCCTTCATCACCTCTGCGAAATATTCTGCACTAGCGCTCCTAGTTGCATTCTGTTCTGAATCCCTCAGCTTAGAAATTCCCCTCGGTTGTATGCCATAGATGATCTGAAATGGACTCTACCCTATGCTTCTGTTAACCAAATCATTATAAGCAATTTTTTCTTGTGGTAATATGTTGTCCCACTGGCTATGGTGTTCTATCACCAAGCTCCTCAGCAAGTCTCCCAGACTTCTATTTACCACTTCTGTCTGTCCATCCATCTGAGGATGATAAGCCGAACTAAATGACAAGTTAGTTCCCATTTTTTTCCATAAGGTCCTCCAAAAATTCCCTATGAACTTTTTATCTCAGTACGAAACTATACTCCTTGGTAAGCCATGAAGTTGAATGACTTCTTTGAAAAACAGATTCGCAATGTGAGTTGCGTCACTGGTCTTCTGACATGGAATGAAGTGTGCCATCTTGGAAAATCTATCCACCACCACAAAGATTGAATCAAAACCTCTTTGCGTTCTTGGAAACCCCAATATGAAATCCATGTTGATTGCATCCCACAGCCTCTCAGGTATGGGTAGTGGTTGATAAAACCCCACATTCTGTTTCCTTCTCTTCGAGTGCTGGCAAATTCTGCATCTGTCCACGAATCTCTTGACATATTCTCACATTATCGGCCAAAAATATGACTCATTCAGCTTTGCAAACATCTTGTCGTGACTGAAGTGTCCGACTAATCCTCCACTGTGTTTCTCCTTCAGCAAATTCTCCCTCATGGAGCATTTCGGAATACACAGTTGATTACTCTTAAACAGTAATCCTTCCTGGATCATGTATTCTATCCATTGGCTTCTATCCCTAAGAATTGGATTCTTAGCTACTTCATACGCCTCCTTAAAATCCTAATTATCCTTGTACATGTCCCTAAGATCATCAAAACCCAACGTTTTGACTTTGAACTCCTGCAACAACAAACATTTCCTACTCAAAGCATCAACAACTTTGTTAGAAGTACCAGAAATATGTTTTATCACAAAAGTGAAATTTTGCATATACTCAACCCATTTGACATGTCTCTCATTCAACTTTTCCTGTTGATTCACAAACTGCAATGCATGATTGTCACTGTATAAGACAAAATCTTTCAGGATCAAGTAATGTCTCCATTTCTTCAATGCCTGAATGATAGCATAAAACTCCTTGTCATAAGTGGAGTATTTTACTTTCGCTTCATTTAGCTTCTCACTGAAGTACGCTATCGGCCTGTCTTCCTCACTCAAGACTGCCCTGATTGCGAATGCACTTGCATCGCATTTCACTTGAAATGTCTTTTGGAAATCCGGCAACACCAAAATTGGTTGTTCCGTGATCTTCCTCTTCAACAGATTAAAACTCTTTTCAGCCTCTTCTGTCCAGTGAAAAGACTTGTGTCTTTTCTTCACTGTATCCATCATCACTGCACTAATTCCACTGAAATTCCTGATGAATTTCTGGTAGAAACTAGCCAATCCATGAAAACTTCTCACCTCAAAGATATTCCTCGGTGATGGCCAATTCTTGATTACCTCCACCTTCTGTGGATCCATCTGCAGATATAACGAATCCCAAATAAATGAGCTCTGTCTTCATGAATGAATATTTCTTCATGTTTATTAACAAATTTTCCTACTGTAACCTCTGCATCACTGTAGCCAAATGCTTCAGATGCTCTGCCACTGTTTTACTGTAAACTAGTATGTCATCTAAATACACAATGACAAATTTTCCGATGAACTCCCTCAGGACTTCGTTCATTAGCCTCATGAAGGTACTCGGTGCATTTGTTAAGCCAAATGGCATAACAAGCCATTCATACAACCCTTCGTTGGTTTTGAATACTGTCTTCCACTCATCACCTTCTCTCATGTGGATTTGATGATAACCACTTTTCAAATCAATCTTTGAAAAATACTTTGCTCCACTCAAGCAATCCATCAGATCATCCATCCTTGGCAATGGAAATATGTACCTGATGGTTATCTTGTTAATATCCCTCGAGTCAGTACACATCCTCCAGCCTCCGTCTTTCTTTGGACTGAGTACTGTCGGAATAGCACACAAACTCAAGCTCTCCCTGACCAAACCTTTGTCCAACAATTCCTGGACTTGCCTCTTAACCTCTTCATTCTATTGTGGCGTCAATCTGTACACAGATTTATTTGGCAAGATGGATCCTGGTATGAGATCAATATGATGACTCACACTTCTAATCGGTGGCAACAAACGAGGTAATTCATCCACTACTATATCAGCGAACTCTTCCAGTAGTTCCTGAACTTCTTCTGGTAAATCATCCACTCTTGTGCTGGTCAAAACAATCTTTGGTTTCCTGACCACAATGAATTGTAGTTCTTCCTTCTTCTTAACCTCTGTAAGAAGTTCCTTCCCACTCATGAGAAGTACAGTGTTGCTTACTTCCGGTTTCACCTCCTTATCCTTGATTGGAAGCAACATGTGAGTCCTCCCATTCTTTTGTAGGGTGTATGTGTTCATTCTCCCATCATGAATCACATTCCTATCATTTTGCCATGGTCTACCCAGCAATAGATGACAAACATCCATAGGGATAACATCGCATAATATCTTATCATTATATCCTCCTATCTTAAATTCAACTAAACATTGTTTAGTGACAGTTACCTGGTGTCCTTTTTATAGCCACGAAACTCTGTATGGGCTTGGATGATCAATCGTCTCCAGCTCCATCTTTTCTACCATCTTCATAGAAACGAGATTATCTGTGCTACCACTATCTACGATGACCTTGCATACCCTATCCTTGGTCTTGCAAGCAGTCCTGAAAAGTCTGGTCCTTTGGACTGAACTCTCCACCTCCTTCTCTGGTGTCAAAAGGACTTTTCGCATCATCAACAATCTCCCACCTTCAACATCCTCTGCCTCAACATCCCGCCTCTGTGCCTTGGCGATGTGAGATTCTCCACTCTCCTTCTTTTTATCTGGACACTCATAAGATTTGTGCCCATTCTTTCCACATGTGAAGCAGTGTTATTGTCAGCATAGTCTCCTCTCTGCTCAGTATGTTGCCCTGGCTGTGAGGTTCCACCTCTTTCAATTCGAGTCTGAGGTTTCTTCCAGTCCTCCTTTGGCTTTTGATATTTGTCCTGGGAAAATGATTTGCCTCTGGGCTGATTTATGCCTCGGCCTCTTTGACCCTACTTTCGGCCAGCTTCTCTTCTGCTTTCAGAGCCATCTGATAAGAATCTTCCACCGTTTGAATGGTTACCATGCTCATCTCATCTTGGATATCATATCTCAGGCCATTCATGTATTTGGAAACTTATTCATCATCGCTTTCTCGATGACCCGCCCTGATGTTCAGCTTATAGAATTCTTCAGTGTATTCTTTCACTGTCATCAGCTTCTATCTCAGGTTTTGCATCCTCCTGAATAGAGTAATTTGGTAATCTCTGGGGATGAATTTCGCCTTCATATTTGCGATCATTCTGTCCCAGCTCTTGATCTTCTGCTTGCCTTTGTAGCGTCTATTAGCTTGTAGTTCATCCCACCACAATGTTGCATGTCCCTTCAATCTTGTGACCGCATGCTTGACTTTCTTGTCCTCTTCGATGTCTTCATAGTCAAAGTATGTGTCTAGAGCTCTAATCTAGTCTAGAAGCTCCCTTGCATCCAAGTTTCCCTTATAAACTGGAATGTCGATATTTTCTCTTGCACCCATTCTTGCGATAGCTATGATCAAGCATTCATTTGCTGCATCTTCTGCTGCAACTTCTTCCTCACGTTCAGCCTCAATTTCGCTTTCGGAATCACTAAGATCCCCAGCACTGACTATGCGTCTTTGTGTTGTCTCCATGTCTTCGAGTCTAGCTCGTAGATCACGCATCTCTCTCTCCATAGCTGGATCTGTCATCTGCCTACCTCTTCTTCTCGACATTTCCCTCTCCTCTGGTGGGTTGGGCGTTTGCCTGTCCCTTCTCCTTGGCAGCATGGTGAATTTTCTTCTTCTCTGCTACAGAAAGCAAAGAAACTTTCTGTGCTCTGATACCAAATTGATGTCGACGCACACTCCCTCCACAACTCGCAGGTTGGAAGGTCCACATCAACACAGGATCTTTCCTTTACCACTGGCCCGAAGAACTCTAACGACTCTTCTATTTCCCTATTGGTAAATCTGCACCCACAACAAACTCTCACGGGATCCCCTCTTTACATTTGGGAGATCCGACTTCGCAACTTCGCGAATCCAGTGGTCAAGTGTTGGTCTCTCGAATCCCCGAAACCTGAAATAGTCGACGCTGACCCTTCCTTTTTCCTTTGTGAATTTTCCCTATCGCGATGTTGGGAAACTTTTCTCCTCGACTCCTAAATCCTAATTTTCTGAAACTCTGATACACTCGCGAGCTTTGAATTTCAACGCCACTTCACTTCATCAGCACTTCGGACTTCTCAATATCGTGAATCCTGATGCAATGAGTTCGAAACTTCATCCCACAAAACTCTGAAATAGTCAATGGAGTTTGAATCCGTGTCGATAGTGCGCCACCTACCCGCTTCACTGACTCTTGTGGTCCCACACCATTCCCTTAGCCCTCGGGATTTCACGTTTTGTGATATCATGATTCCCGTTGCAAAGTTTACGGGACTTCCACCCACGAAAACCCGATACAAGTATCCACGTGTAAATCCAATGGCCCTTATGGCTCGGATCTACGGTCCTGCCCCTCTTGAGATTTCAACCTTTAGGAGTACTTGTGGTAACTTCCCCGCTTCTCTGTGAGATCTAACGGCTGATGGGACTTCGCGCGTTATCCACCGAGAATTTTAACTGTCCGTCTCTTCCTCTGAGATCTCATCCTCCTGTGGACACTCGTCACTATGCCTTCTTACAAACTTCAAGGTACTTCATCTCTTTCTTTCCTTCGACTCCTTTGAAGGTCTAATTCCTTCTGAGCTTTCCCACGACTCTACGTCTTCTGGAAAAATCCCTTGCATGCACTCCTTGCGGCAGACCTTCAACCACTTTCAAGTGTTGAAAACCTTCGACTCTGCGCATGCCTGCAACAGAAGTCTCTCAATTATTCACTCAGGTCCACAACCTTGAGACTTCGCTCAGCCTGTGCACTCCTTGCATGGCTCCTGTTCCCAACTACACTTCTGCGGAAATGAGAACAAAAGCTTTCTCTCCTGAGATTTCAGAGACAAATCTCTGAACCTTTTGTCAACGCACTCGTTGCAGACACTTCAACTACACTCCTTGCAGGAACTCTTGCTTAGATAGAGAAACAATTGAAACTCATTTCCTTACCCTTTCCTCTCATATTTCAAACATTCAACAAGAAATCATTCATACATAGCAACAAAGCAATTGCATGACAGAAAGAGTAAAACATTCATGAGCATAACATTCAAAGATGCATAAACAGAGAATATATGAACACCATGAGTCTGAATCACAACTTTCTTTGTATTAATTCAAAACTTCTGTACATGGAGTCTGCTACATAGCTCTCTGCTTCTCCTCTATGCTCTTCATACACTTATGCTGCTTCTTATTACAATACACAATGAGGGTGTCTATATCCCATTTCCCTCTTGCGCTTTAAAACTGTCTAATCTATCATTCCATTCTACCTACTTGCATTAACTACTATAAATTCCTCCTACCTACTAAGGACGAGAGAAAATCACTCAAGGTCCATTTACGTTTTACAAGTACGCTTCTTCTTAATGACTTCATTTAAGATTGCGCAATAACTTCAAGGTGATTTCAAAATTTGTGCTGGGCGCTTTTCCAGCTGTCTTTTGCTCCTGCGCTGGCTCACTTGAGATGCTCCTGCATCATAAATGCTGAGAAATTAGATAATTTGATTCGTCAGATCGAGGTGTATTGTAGGATACAAAAAATTCAAGATGATGAAACTAAGATTCATCTTGCTTCTTTAAGATTGGATAGTGCAACACTCATTTGGTGGGAATCCAAGACTCAGGAGGACATGAAGAAACATGGTAAAATTTTAACTTCTTGGAATGATTTTATTGTTGCAATTAAAAGACAATTTTACCCATTGGCATATATGCAAAAGGCTACTATGGATTGGCAAAATTTTAGACAAGCTAAAGGACAAAATGTGCAAAGCTTTACTCAAGAATTTAGGAGAAGAGCTTTGGTTTTGGGAGTAGATTTGTCTTCTCAAGAAACTTTACTTAAATACATTGGAGCTTTGCATAGTTATTTGAGACATACTATACTCATGTTTAATCCTTCAAATCTAGATGAAGTTTGTGTTCAGTCCACTCATTTGGAAGCAAGAGGAAGGAACGAAACTCATGAGGGTAACAAGAAGCCTTTCAGCCATGGAGACAAAGG
>ML778030.1:264922-299064 GCA_009831015.1 Picea engelmannii
AACATGCTTACAATCGAGCTAAGCACTCTTCAACTCAAACGTCGCCATTTGAAGCATGTTTTGGCTATTTTCCCAAATCTCCTTTAGATTTTATCTTTGGGAAGGATATTTCTATTGAAGGTCAATATGACATTGATAGGGCATAAAAGTTCATTGAACAAATTCAGTCGATACATCAAATAGTGCAAGAGCAGTTGGAAAGGAGTCAAGCCAAGTACAAGACGAGACATGACAAGCATCGTGTTGATCACAGTTTCCAAGTTGGAGATGAATTTTGGCTTTACATTAGTAAGTAGATGCTTAAAGGAGAAGGTAAAAAATTGAAACCAATTTGATATGGTCCTTTCAAGATTATTGACAAGATTGGTAACAATGCCTTTCGTTTAGATTTGCCTCCTTATATGCAAATGTATGCAGTTGTTAATGTTGATAATTTGAAATTGTATGAGCCTCCTTTGATTGATGATCAAGGAGAGCTTGTTCAGATTCCTTCTATAGATGATTTTTCCCCAGAATATCTTACAGAACTACATGAAGACACCATCCTTGACAGGAGAATGCGAACTTCAAAACGAGGAAATGTGGAGTATCTTCGAGTTGGTCTTGAAGGTACAAATCCAAGAAAAGCCAAGTGGATTGAGGTTGGAAAGGTGAGGGAGCTATACCCTCATCTTCAGATAGACTGAAAATAGTCTTTTGGAGGTCCAAAATCTTTCCAATGGGGAGGTGTGATCCAGGGGATCAAATTTTGTTCAAAAATTCAAAGTGCTCAGAATCCCTTAAAATCAAATGAGAGCATAGACCTCGTCATTATGAACCTAACGCAACTCATTTGGGTTCAAACAGACGTCGGGAGCGAGAGATATCGCGTTCTATTCAAAATGACAAACAGGCAAAAAAAAAAAGGGATGTTGATTGTATAGTCCGTACAGCTGTTGACGTGGCAGTTCATACGACATGTGGTAGGTAGCTAGTTGGACAGTTGGCATGTGACATGGCTTGTTTGCAGCAAACAAGATGGCAACACGTGGCCCAATCAATGGCTGCCACATGTCACATGTATATTGGTTTAAAATATTTGCATTTGGCAGGAGTCGACCCCGTGACCTCCGGGCAGGGTAAAGCCTTGGGAAGGGTCGCCCAACCAGTGCGCCCACATGTGTTACTTAATATATGTATGCTTTTTAATATATTTGAGTTTTCAAATATGTGAATTGCGGCGCGACCCGGGCCGGGGCTAAGCCTCGACCCATGGTTATATATATGTATTGCATACGACCAATGTTATGGGCGGTTAAAACCATAGTAATATATATAAATATGTGTTGTAACCGTTTTGGTATGCACGCGGTTTGACATATAACATGTGACCATTGTGTATGCGCGTGGTTTAATCCTACGGTTTTGTATATGGTTTGAACCTTAGCCCTGTTTTGTATTGCGCACGGTCATGTGGTGGCCATGTGTCCAGGGGCCTTGGTAGTTAAACATTGGTGCGTAACCATTCGATAGTTTGTACTGGTTGTGCGGTTGTGCCCGGTGCTAAATTTTAAAGCTTAAATATGCGTGTGGGCTAGGTTGAGCCAACAAGGGTGCGTTTTGTAGATGCAGAGACAACAAGTTTGAAGGGGGACTTCCAGGAAGCCTATCTTCTTCAATTTTTGGCCAAATGATGTGCCAAAAAAGCCCAGCTAGGGGTTTTTGGATGTTCTGAAGCCTTTGGAGAAGTCTATTTGGAATTTTGAGCATTGTAAAGCACATTTTGAGCACTTTGAGCAAATAATACAAATGATCCATTGGAAGCTGGACCAGGAGATGTAACCCAAGAGAGGGGTGAACTCCTTTATCATTTGTTGTGTTATGTTTTTTCTGTTCACTATTATTGTTGCTGTTTATATGCATCTTTAATGAGTAATTTTCATAAAAGTTATGTTGCAAATTGATCCGTTTGCATTTTAACACATAAAATTTAACTTGCAAATATTTTCAAGAATACAAGTCTTCTTCATTTTTAGATCACACATTCCTGATGAGAAAAGGAAAGCATTGCGGCCTAAAAGTGAGAAGTGTATATTTATTGGTTATTCTAAATATGTCAAAGGTTACAGACTTCTTCAATAACATTTTAATGAAATTATTATTAGAAGAGATGTTAAATTTGATGAAAATCTCTTGGCTTGCGAGCCTAATTCTACGATTGTGCCTTCTTTGGCTTGCGAGCCATCTTCAGTGTTTGTGCCTTATTATGATATGGTTTCTTCTTCATATGATGACAGTGAGGATGAAAATCCACCTCCACCTGCTCACCCTCCTCCAGGTGAGTCCTTTGAACCTGAACCAACACCAGCTCCACCGCTTCCTAGATGGGTCTGTTCAACATTAGAAGAAACTGGTGATCTTGTCGGTGATCCTTTAGATCAACATTGGACATGTTCACAGTTATAGAAAGCCTCTTCTCTTTTGGCTCAGGTTTGAAAAACTCATGATCCAGATACATTTGCAGAAGCTTCAGGTCATCTAGATTGGGATACAACAATGAATGAAGAGTATCGTTCTTTAATGGAAAACGATACTTGGGATCTTGTACCTCTTCCAAAAGGAAGAAAACTTGTTAGATGCAAATGGGAAAATGGGTCTACAGAACTAAGTATGCATCAGATGGAAATGTTGAAAGACACAAGGCTCGGTTAGGTGCCAAAGGAATTTCCCAAGTTGAAGGAATTGACTATAATGAAACCTTTTCCCCTGTAGAAAAAATGAATTCCATCCACCTTGTTCTTTCCCTTGCTGCCTCACATAAATGGGGGGTCCATCAGATGGATGTTAAATCCACCTTCTTGCACGGATATTTGCAAGAAGAAATCTACATGGAACAACCTCCTGGCTATGTCCAGAATGACTCTAGCCTTGTTTGTCGCCTCAAGAAATATCTTTATGGTCTCAAGCAACCTCCTCGAGATTGGCATGCCAAAATGGATAGCTTTCTTATTGCCACCGGATTCTCTAGGTGCCATTTTGATCCTAATGTCTATACCAAGAAAGTAAGAAGCCATCTCATAATCCTTGTCCTTTATGTTGATGACCTTATCCTTACTGGTAGTGACTCAAAACTTTTAAACCATGTGAAAACAAACCTTAAGAAGAAATTTGAAATGACAGACTTAGGCTTTTTGCACTATTTCTTTGGCCTCCAAGTTTTGCAAACCAATGAAGGAATTTTTCTTTCCCAATGTAAGTATGCATGTGACCTTCTTCATCGCTTTCACATGGATGATTGTAAACCAACCCCTTCTCCCCTCCAATCTGTAGTCAATATTTCTGCCACCTGTACTTCTCCTGAAGTTGATGTCACCCTGTACCATCAGTTAGTTGGTAGCCTCTTATACTTGACTCATACCCGTCTCGATCTTTCCTTTGTTGTTGGTCTTGTTTCCCGATATATGCAAACACCCCATGAAATCCATTGGAAAGAAACTAAAAGGATACTTTGCTATGTTCATGGTACAGTTCAGTTCGGGATACATTACAATTCAGGGGGGACTCCTTTATTGGTTGGTTTCACTGATTCAGATTGGGCCGACGACCTTGATGACCAAAAATCTACTGCAGGTTATGTTTTCATCCTTGGTTCAAGACCTGTCACTTGGTTCTATAAGAAACAACAAGTTATTGCGCTTTCTTCAGCAGAAGCAGAGTACCAAGTAGTGGTAAATGCATATCAGGAAGCCCTGTGGCTTCGACAGATCCTTTCAGAGTTTGGATTCCAGCACCAACATCCGACCAGCCTTTAGTGTGACAATTAGAGTGCCATCAAACTCACCAAAGACGCAGTTCAACATCATCATAGAAAACACATCGAGCTACACATGCACTTCATCAGAAAGTTAATTCATGATCAAGTTATTGAAGTGCTCTTTTTCCCTACAAAAGATCAAGTTGCAGACATTTTCAAAAAGTCTCTTACAGAAGCGAAGTTTTCCAAACTTCGATGTATGTTAAAAGTTCAGGAAATTGTCATTAAGGGGGGATAGGCTCTAATGCCTCCTTCCTTATCCTATTGTGTCACTATTTTAAATCCTTCAATCCTATCCCAAGTTGTTCATAAGGGGGGATATTAGGATATTTAGACACCTACGAGTTAGTTAAGATCTACTTGGTCTAATATGTCGTTAGGTAAAAGTGTGTTTCTTAGTGTGTTTCTTTAGTATGCATTAGTATGCATTTGTAGTTAGGAAATCCGACGGTCATGATATGTTCCCAACATAGAGTGATCCGATGGTTCATACTCTCCTCGATTTTAATGGCCATCGATTCATGGATGAACACCTGATTGGTCCATGATCTCTATTTAAAGAGCATGGAGGGTCATTTGTCGATGATCGATTGTGAGAAAATCTATTGTAAAATATCTCTGTAATCTTTTTCTTTGCATTAATAAACTTCTCCAAGTAGTCACATTGGTTGGGGCCGTGGATGTTTCCCCGTAGGGGTTTTACCACGTGAAAACATCGGTGTGTTGATCTTTGATCTAGTTATGTGAGTGGTTACTAAAGGTGTTCGTCCTCTGTTGGAATACCTGTGTTGTCGAACACATCCCCACCCTCAAATATACTCCTAAGACTAATATTTCAACTCATACATTTTTGTTTCTACATTTTAAAACAAAATACCATATAAAAATTCATAACTCCCTAATAAATTAGAGGGACTAGTTATAAAAGCTAAAAAATGTATTTAACCTACCTGCATTCACACATCAAAACCTTGTATCAATACTTTAACACTTTACTAGTGTAAATTAAATCATATTTATATTACAAATATTTTATTTAATAAAACTTTGACATACCAATTTCATTATTATATATATTTAAAAATAATAATTTAATTAATATTTAACACCACAATAAATATATATATATATATAACCCCAAAAAAACAAAGAAACATGTATAATCACCTAAAAGTAAAGAAGTTCAAGCCATTCTCATATAAACACCATTTGAAAATTTGAAATTAAAAAAAAAAAAAATTCAACTCAATATTAGAGAAATCAAGTAACATTTCTAAGTATTTAGAAAAAAAATTGTAAAAAAATATTTCTATATTAAAATAATTTAAGATGTATATATGTTATGCATATTTCACATAGTAATGATTATTTTTTTTGAAAATTTGAAATTAAAAAAAAAAAAAATCAACTCAATATTAGAGAAATCAAGTAACATTTCTAAGTATTTAGAAAAAAATTTGTAAAAAAATATTTCTATATTAAAATAATTTAAGATGTATATATGTTATGCATATTTCACATAGTAATGATTATTTTTTTTAAAAAACATGTAGGAAGTCTAACTTTTAATAGGCATTAAGAAATTAATTAATAATGAAAAGAACAACTCTCTTACACGACTGTTTCATTAATATCAAGATTACAATTTATAGTGTTGGAATCTCTATATTGAAGATTTAATCATTTTTATTACAATAAACTATATTCCAATATATATATATATATATGAAATATACAACTCGTATTATTTTAAAGGTTTGAATAAACCTATAAATTCTAAATTAGCAGCTATGATTTTAATGGATTGAAAGCTGCGAGATTTAACATAAACTGTAGTTGGGTTATTTGAGCAACTTATCATATATGTTCTTGTAAGCATTTTAAATTCCATTCAACGAGTTTCAGTGCGTTGCTGCCTCTTAACTGATCACCACCTATTCAACTATATGCACATATGCCTGTTTTTCACCATATAGCCTGAAAAGATGAAACAAAGAAATTCCAGGCACAAACACCATGGACATAGCTAACAAGAATGCGTTAATCATTCCAGCTCCAGATTTGAAGCAGTATGCCATGAAAAACATACATACTTTGATCCACTGAAATTCATCAAGATATTGCTCTGAAATATACGTTGTTTCTGCAGTCGACGCTGCTGCAACAAAGATAACATAGGCCAGGGGGTGCTCATTGCATAAACTTCACAATAAGAAAAAATAATAGCACTGAATATTGTTAATGAAAATAGTAGCAGTAAGAAAATTCAGAGAATTTTCCCATTATAGTATGGTGAACAACATATTTTATTATATGTCCAACTAAAAGAAAAGATAAAAAAATTAATTTTACCCTTATAAGCTCTTCCCATCCCTGGGTGCAAAGATAATGAAATAGTTGCAGATTCATACATGATCACAACAAAATATGGTCCATGCCAATGCCTTGTTCAACATGATATGTCGCATATACAAACTCACAAAACATCTCAACCCTTGCAGAAGAGAGTATACTGCAAGAATTCCATCTACAATGACTAAGAATCTGGATTAAAAACAACGAACCCATGTCAGATTTCATATGCCCTGCCTGCCCGACACTCTTTCTAAAGATACCACCGCATTTCAGGAAACCAATAAATTAGGGGTTTTACAAGTACTTTAGAAATGAAATAATATAAATGCAAGGATACACAGATAATAACATGATGATAAAGATGAGGAGTGAAATTCATTTGTCTGTCTCTGGCTAATACAATGAATGGTTACCTCCCTTGATACAATGAATGTTTAGCAGTAATGATTGCCCCTGCTACCCCCCCTGTTTTAAAGTGCGCCGAGAGATGTAATGAAGTCATCCAGTTGGGGCACATCATTTACAGTGAATGGTCAAGCTGAAGAGGTATCTAAGGGGTCTGCAAGATAAGGCGTAAGCTAAAACCCAAACACAACTTGCTACCAACCCCGAGCAAGATACCAATCCTCGATTCAAATTTCAACCTAGTTTTGGAGCCAACCTCTTTACAAGTCAAATTTTTTCAATGGATATGCATGGATTCATTCCATGGCGCATGGCATGGCAGGGTTGGAATTTGGATTCAATTTTACCTGTCAAATGTTTTTTTTTTTTTTTTGGAAGTTCTGGGTTTTTATATTGCACTTCACAAAACATTCTCTCTAAAATTGTGCCCTTCATTATTGGAGTTTTGATAATAAATTAAACCTTTAATAATATCTTTCACTAAAAATTTACTCTTTCATAATTATGTGAAATTAAAAATGTTAACTTTGAAATTCACTTACCCTTTAAAAACAAAAACAAATAGCCACAACAATAAAACATTTCAAAGTTAAACATATTAAATACCAATGAATAAAATGAAAACCAAAAAATTGGATCAATTGAATATTAATTCACAAAACATAAGATGAGGTAAAGATGTTTTTTTCAAACCAATGAGACAACATCCAATACCAATCAATACAACTAAAATTGAAGATTATAAAAATTAGGTGTTCATTCTCAAAACAGAATAAAAATACATACCTAATACATTAAAATACCAATTAATAAATAGAATAAAAACATACATACCTAATACATTAAAATACCAATGAATAAAACCATAAAGTTTTATATGAAGAGAAATATCATTCCCATTAGGGAAATGTTGATAATTGACACACACCCTGCATACACATGCATTAATACATCAAAGGCTAGACTCCACACTATAACACAAGTATTTGGAGTTGCGTGCTCATAGACAAATACATAAATAGGAATCGGGCTTTGTCCAAACCTACTTTCAACCACTCTTCTTCACTCTTTTGCAACTAGCCTATTCTCCCCTGTAAGCTGTCACGACCTGCTAGTTATCCCAAGTCCCAATTAACCCAACTCACGAATGGAAGATGGTCGTAAAAACAATAGTATGGATACATATTGGACTCCACTGGCTAGAGTAAAGGGTTGTGGGTAGCTCAACCATACTTGCTTCCCTAAAACTCCTTCCCATTCAGTTTGTAAAGAAGGAGAAAGAAATGGAGTTTGTCGTAGTGAGGAAGCCTAGAGTTATCCTTACAAATACTTATGTAGAAGACTTGCCTGTAGAAATCCAGGAACTATTGGAAAAAAAATTCGATATAGTAGTGGATTAGTTACCACACTCATTTCCACCCATTAGGAGTATAAGCCATCATATTGACCTTGTTCTAGGAGCTAGTTTACCAAAAAAGGAATCTTATAGGTTGACACCTAGAGAGAATGAGGAGGTCAAAAAGAAATTCCAAGAGTTGTTAGATAAAGGGTTAGTCAGAGAAATCCTAAGCCCATGTGCAGTACTGACTGTATTAAGTCCAAAGAAGGATGGAGGATGGAGGATGTGTACAGATTCCTGAGCCATCAACAAGATAACCATTAGATAAAGATTTCCTTTATTGAGGATGGATGATTTGAGGGACTGTTTGAGTGGGGAAAGCTATTTTTCCAAGATAGACTTGAAGAGAGGATATCATCAAATAAGATTGCGAGAGGGAGATGAATGGAAAACAACAATCAAGACAAATGAAGGATTATTTGAATGGTTGGTCATGCCATTTGGGTTCACAAATGCACCAAGCACATTTATGAGGTTGATGAATGAAGTGTTGAAAGACTTCATAGGCAAATTTGTCATGGTATATCTGGATGACATACTAATCTTTAGTAAGACAAAGGAAGAACACTTGAGACATTTGACATCAGTGATGGAAAGGTTGCAGCGAGAGAAGTTGCTAATAAATTTGAAGAAGAGTTCTTTTATGAAGAAGGAGCTCATATATTTGGGTTTTGTGGTGTCTTCAAATGAATTGAATATGGACCCAGGAAGAGTAAGAGCGATCAGAGAATGGTTGTCGCCGCGAAGCATATTTGAGGTAAGAAGTTTTCATGGGTTAGCAAGCTTTTATAGAAAATTCATCAGAAATTTCAGTGGCATATGCGCACCCATGCTGGACACTATGAAGAAGAAAGAGAAGTCCTTTAGTTGGATAGAGGAAGCTGAAAAAAGTTTCGAAGCGTTGAAGGAGAAAATCACAAAACAACCAATTCTGGTCTTACCAGATTTTGGGAAAACATTTCAGGTGAGATGTGACGCAAGTGGATTAGCTATTGGAACAGTCTTGAGTCAGGACAATAGGCCAATTTCTTATTTAATTGATAAACTAAATGATGGCAAGAAACATTATTCCAGGTATGACAAGGAATTTTATGCAGTGATTCAAGATTTGAAAAAATGGAGGCATTATCTAATTCCTAAAGAATTTGCCTTGTACAGTGATAACCAAGCTTTGCAGTTTATTACTAGGCAAGAAAAGTTGAATCAAAAACATGCAAAATGGGTAGAATTTATGCAGAATTTTACTTTTGTTATTAAACACATTGTTGGAACTGCTAACAAAGTTGCAGATGCTTTGAGTAGAAGGAGTTTGATTGTACAAGAATTCCAAGTGGAGACCTTGTGGTTCGAACACCTCAAGGAGATGTATAAAGAAGATGCAGATTTCAAATAAGCTTATGGGGCATGCAAGAATCCTTTATTAGGAGACAGAATCCCATGGACTGAATAATTGATCCAGGATGGATTACTGTTCAAAGGAACCAATTATTCATTCTGAAGTGCTCAATGAGAGATAACCTGCTAAAAGAGAAACACAGTGGATGTTTAGCTGGAAATTTTGGTCGTGATAAGACATTTGCATAGTTGAGCAATTCATATTATTGGTTGAGCATGACAATAGAAGTGAAAAATTTTGTGAACAAATGAATAATTTGTCAGTATGCACAGGGAATACAATAGAACACTCATTTGTATCAACCATTACCAATTCCAGAAAGGCCATGGGATGCAATCAGTACGCATTTTGTTTTGGGATTGCCTAGAACTCAAAAAGGGAGCGATTCCATATTTGTTTGGGTGGATAGATTCTCAAAAATGGAACATTTCATACCATTCTAGAAGACAAGCGATGCCACACACATCAACAATTTTTTTTTCAAAGAAGTAGTGAGACTACACAGATTGTCGAGGAGCATAGTTTTAGACAAGGACACCAAATTTGTAGGACACTTTTAGAGGACTCTATGGAAGAGACTGGGAATGAACCTATCCTTTAGTTCAACATATCACCCTCAGGGATATGGTCAGACTGAAGTTGTAAATAGGATTTTGGGAAACTTATTAAGAAGTTTAGTCACTGAGCAAGGTCGACAGTGGGATCAGATTCTGGCACAAGCAGAATTTGTGTTCAACAATTCAGTGAACAGGAGCATAGGGAAAAGTCTGTTTGAAATTGTGTATGGTATACATCCAAGAGGGATTACAGAGTTGAGGAATTTGAATCAAGATGAGTTCAGAAGTGCTACCGTAGAGGATTTTGCAACATAAATGTAGAAACTCCATGACAGAGTCAAAGAGTAGCTATAGGACATCAGTCAAAAATACAAGAATAGAGTTGATCAAAAGAGGAGAGAAGTTCGATTCGAAGTCGAAGATGAAATTTTAGCTCATTTTAGAAAAGAGATGCTTCCAAGGGGAACATATAACAAATTGAAGATGAAAAATATAGGACCATGAAGGAGTCTCAGAAAATTCGCAGCTAATGCTTATGAGATTGAGTTGCCAGACAATGTTGGGAAATCGTTGATATTCAACATTGCAGACATGTATCCTTACAAGGGAGATAAAGTAGGAGAATCACATGATTAGAAAGAAATTCAGTGGGAAGAGCAATTTCCCACAAGAAAAAAATATCAGATGGAGAAAATCATTGAACAAAGGGATGGAAACAAAACCAGGAGGAAGACATATCCTGAATACTTAGTGAAGTGGAAAGATCATACAATGGAAGAGCAAGTTGGGTCAAAGAACCTGATATTTTGAAACATGGAAAGATAGTGCAGGAGCTCATGGACAGGAGTCCATGAATTTTTTTTACCAGAGGAGTATGATGCAGGAGCATTGCCTTCAAATTCAACAGTGCACATGTGGAGGAGAATAGAAGACATCTCAACAATGATAGAATTTCAAATCGAGCATTTAACTCGGAATTTAATGGGTTGTTGAGATATTTTTGTAACAACATTTTATAATGTAACTTGTTTGTAAATTCTTGAAGGACTGTAAGAACTGCAGATATGGAGTGTCGACTCTATCTGGCAATAACTCGTAGTTATTGTGATAGGACAAAGTAGGTAGAGGATTTGAATTGATAGGATAGAATTTAGATCAGATGAAAGAGCTCATGGAGAGGTCCTTAGATAGTCTTCTCATTGTTGTATTTTAAGAGGAGAATAGATAGACAAAATAAAGAGATTAGTAGAGCATAGTAGAATAGCAGAAACACTATGTATTTTGTTTTTCATGAATGAATAGAGCAGACATAAATTGTCCCAAATCCTTGGACTGGGTTCATCTCATATAGGATTGAATGAATGTTGATTTATGTGTTTATGATTTAGTTTATTTCAATCATGCATGATTGTTTGAGAGATTGACTGTATGGGTTTGTGACAAAGCTGGCTGAGTTTCAATCGTTTCTCTTCTGATATTTCTATGCAATGTGTGCATCTCGAATGCAAGGAGTGCATCGAATGAGTCTCGTATTGACTCAAAAGTTAAGAGAGAATCGAAGAAACTCATATCTAGGTGCAAGGTGTGCACAACATCAAGAATCCAACAAGCTTCTAAGACTCAATGCAGAGGAACGCCAGGTGGGCAAGAAGTATTTTATTCTCAAGGAAATACTTCGAACTGAGTTATTCAAAATCTTGAGAACGTAAGGTATGCGTGGGAGATTGAAATACTTTCAAGGGATAAATCTCAAAAAAGATAGCACTATCCACAAGTTTTAGCAAGATCCAAGAGTTGGAATCGCAAGAGAAATGAAGACTGAGTCTTTGAACTCTAAGAAATCTTCTAAGTATGGAAGAAGGAGGAATATCAGGAGGGAGAGCACAATGGTCATAGATTAGCTACAGAGGAGAATATTTGGACCATCGAAATCCATGTCTAGACAGTGAGAAGTGAGTGCAGGAGGAAAATGGAACTGAGCCATCGGAACTGGTGTGTGGACCAATAGACGTTGGATCAGGAGGAAGGTGCATGAGATAAGTTCTAAAATCATCGACACCATCCATTGGAAGGGATGCGTGGTGAGTGCTCATCATTTTGCTAACTCAAAACTTGAAGAAGTCAAAGAGACATTCGTGAGAATTCGTGAAATGGGAACTTGTGAAAATATCACAACCATTGATCATTCCGAAAAGATCACAGATATTGATCATTCTGAAAAATATCATAGTCATTGATCGTTCTGAAATCATCGGGACCGTCTATTGTAAAGGAGGGCAGCTAACAAAGGGTTATTGTTTCACTAACTCACAGAGTGAAGAAGTCAAAGAGCAGAGTTGGAAGTGTTCGTGAAGTGAAAATGCATGAAATGATCGCAGTCATTGGCTATCCCAACATCATCAGAACCTTCCATTTTGAGGGATGCATGGCGAGAGACCATCATTTCGCTGACTCATAGGAGGGAAAGATCAAAGGTGGAAGCAACGATAACTCGCGTTATGTGAAATTCTGACACGCTTGAGAGTTAAGCCCTGGTTCATGGTGAACAGTCACATGGACGGAGGCCAAAGGACGAGCTAAGGAACGTTATCCATTTTCAGATCTTGAGATTTGGGGAGTCAAGGTTGACTCATTCGAAAAACCCCAATATGCAAAATTGCAACGCGCCTTTTGCATAGGCGTGCGGTCACAACCCATGGTCGCGTGGAGTAGAGGCTCACGTCGGGTGCTTTTATGTGTAGGCTGAGTTTCATAGTTGGACCTATGGATTTTGTTTACTGAAGGTTTCAACAGGGACAAAAGAGCTGATCTAACTCAAGGAGGAAGAACGATCCAGTGACCGGGAGGTCAGCAAACCCTGCTGAGGTCGGGGGGTCTACATCAGAGGTCATAGTTCCAGAGGGTGTAGTTCCATAGGTCATAGTTCTAGAGGGTCTAGTTCCACAGGTCATAATTCCAAAGGGCGTAGTTCCACAGGTCATAGTTCCACGGGTCACAGTTCCACAGGTCATAGTTTTACAGGGTGTAGTTATAGAGGTCATAGTTCCAGAGGTCATAGTTCTAGAGGGTGTAGTTCCACAAGTCACAGTTTCACAGGTCACAGTTTCACAGGTCATAGTTCCAGAGGTCATAGTTCCAGAGGGTGTAGTTCCACAAGTCATAGTTCCAGAGGGTGTAGTTCCACAGGTCATAGTTCCACAGGTCACAGTTCCAAAGGGCATAGTTCCAGAGGTCATAGTTCTACAGGTCATAGTTCCATAGGGTGTAGTTCCAAAGGTCATAGTTATAGAAGGGCTAGTTCCACAGGTCATATTTCTAGAGGGTGTAATTACACAGGTCATAGTTCAACAGGTCATAGTTCTACAGGGTGTAGTTCTAGAGGTCATAGTTCTAGAGGTCATAGTTCCAGAGGGCATAGTTCCACAAGTCACAGTTCCATGGGTCATAGTTCCACAGGTCACAGTTCCACAGGTCATAGTTCTATAGGGCATAGTTCTAGAGGTCATAGTTCCAGAGGTCATAGTTCAAAGGTAGTTTTAACCTTGAAAAATGGTGTAATCTTTAGTATCACTTTTTCTATTCTAAGGTTAATTTAAAGTTTTGGTTGTAATAGTATATATTTTTAAGGTTATGGTTTCAAAAAAGTTGTACTTTTAACCTTCCCTAAAAAAACCTAGGAAAAAAATAGTATGGTACTAGTATCATCATTTGGCATTTTTCAATTCAGGTTTTGATTTCACTGTTTTTTTAGCAACATTATGGGTTTTTGATATACGGGTCAATTTTAAGGTTTTTTACACAAAAATATGGGTTTCTAGGGATATAATTGTCATTTTGAGGTCATTGTTCTCCTCACATTGGTAACGATATTTTTTATGTCCTAAGTCAAAACCTCAAAAAGGTGGCACATGAAGAGGGATAAGGAAACAAAGTTAGTTGTGTGAGTCAATAAAAAAGTTGTCCTCAATACCACAAATGTGCATCTTCTTTTTTTTCGATGGATCCCAAATCACAGTTTTGGATGTCTTATGTGAAATTGCTAGAAATGAATGTAGAAGTCTTGAAAAAACATAAGGAGATAAACAATGTCAAAGAACATATCAAAGCCCAGGGTACAACATCCACTAGCTGAGCAACATTCATCAAAATAATTACTTTATTAAGAGATGGTATGTTGAGCTCAATTAATAAGTATTTCAATAACCTTGAAGAGATACATGCATTGCAAGATTCAACAATGAGATACAATGCAACAATTAACTAAAAGATGGTTGAATTCTTTAATGACAATTTCAATTAATGCAATGTATTATGTGGTAGAAGAAGAGTATGTTGATCCTAAATGAAATACTGGGATGTGACAAATTTGAAGTTATAAACTTGTAGGCTTCATCCACCTTCAAAGAATCCAATGTTGAAAGAACATAGATACAAATTGGTAGTATCTTATACCACATCTCTCATGTACTATCACATACCACATTTCTAATATACTATCACATAGAGAAGTGCTGAGAAATTTGATTATACCACCTCTTTTGTTCTTAGAAGGTCACAACATTCCGTTGGAACAATTTTGAGATAAAATAACTCAATGCATAAAATTAAGGAAGACAACAATCCATGCCACTTAGATTATTCATAAAAAAAATCTTTGAGCATCAAACCTAAAGTGAAAAGGTTTTATTTGCAAAAGTAAAACCATTCAAATAAGCTTTTTCTCATTTTAGTAATTATCAACCACCTTTAACATAATTATTTGTGATGTAAAATGTTAAAGTTAACTTCTATGATGGAAGTTCAAGATTTTTACTAGGGATATGGTAGTTCAAAGAGCACAAGCAACAATGATGAAAGTCTAAGAGTTTTACTAGATATATGGTAGTTCAAAGGTTATAACTTATTTGTAATTAAATAAAATTTCATAGAAAAATGAGGTTTTAAATTTTGATAAGCAAGCTATTAATTGTAACTAGAGATAAGGTACAAGTTGATTTAATAAAATGATGCTATTGTGTATAGAATGTGAGTTATTTTCATTCAAAGAATGACATCTTTGGGTTCCTTTGAATTTATCTTTTGAATTATTTTTATGCATGTATTCAATTATCTTGCATATCTAATTCTTTTTGGATGAAGAATGAATCAAATGTTATCCACTATTGAGTTTCAATTCCTTCCTATTATAATATTACATTTTTCATATTAACTCTCCCCGGCCCATAATATGTTTTCATATTAAATCCCCGAAGCCTCACCCATGAGGGTGGTGATCCTAGTATTAAATCCCTCAACCCTCACCACCCTCAAATATACTCCTAAGACTAATATTTCATGGGCGAGGATCATGGTATTAACTCCCTCCACCTCTACCTCCATCATGTTAGGATATTTAGACACTTAGGAGTTAGTTAAGGTCTACTTGGTCTAATATGTCGTTAGGTAAAAGTGTGTTTCTTAGTGTGTTTATTTAGTCTACATTAGCTTGCATTTGTAGTTAGGAAATCCGACGGTCGTGATATGTTCTCGACATAGAGTGATCTGACGGTTCATACTCTCCTCGATCTTAATGGCCATTGATACATGGCTTAACACCCGATTGGTCCATGATATCTATTTAAGGAGCATGGAGGGTCATTTTCCGATGATTGATTGTGAGAAACTCTATTGTAAAATTTCTTTGTAATCTTTTTCTTTGAATTAATAAACTACTCCAAGTGGTCGCGTTGGCTGGCGTCGTGGATGTTTCCCCATAGGGGTTTTACCACATGAAAACATCGGTGTGTTGATATTTGATATGGTTATGTGAGTGGTTACTGAAGGTGTGCTTCCTCTGTTGGAATAATTTTGTTGTCAAACATGGTATCAGATACCGTTTGAAGACCTGCTCCTGTTGAAGATCGAGATCGTGAAGATGAGTTGCCTCATATCCACTATTTTGTTGCGTCTAGAGTGTTCATTTCAGTTAGGAACACTTTTCATTTCACTCGAAAAGGTTTCCATTTGCCCAAGATACAACCATTACAGTTAGATCCGAAGGTATAAATCTTGAATACGCATTTTTTAAATTTCTGCAAAGTTTCATTTTGGTTTTATTTAGGTTTTGTACTTTTTATTTCCGGGTTGCTACTCTTTTAGATCTGTGTATGCTCTTTTCCCTGTACCCTGTGCGATCTCAAAAAATTAGAAACAGATAGGAAAGGGTGCATCTTCTGGGTAAGCTAACCGAGATCTAACCCTTGTTGTCATTGAGGAGCAAATTTTTTTTCTTGTGTGGAAATAGATTTTTTTTATCACGCTCTCCAAGGCCATCTTCAACAACAACAACAACAATCTTCCTTCTAAACATTACAATATGCTTTGCTAGACCATTTGGTTAAAACTTGGCTTATTAAGTAAGAGGTCTTGAGTTCAAGTCTCTCTTTTGTTACTTTTTTTTGAAAAAGTTCATGCTAAAATTGTAAAGTGTATTTCACTTCAAGTATAAAAGTGAATCACTATAAGTAGCTTTAATATTTTATTTTAGAGTTATTTATTTTGCATGAAACTTTTATGTTATAAAGTAACTTCATTGCAAAAGTGATCCCCACTTCTCTTTATAAAAGTGGGTCACTTCATAAAGCAACTTACACAATCGCGTGGTCTTTCGGTTACCGATTGTGCCCTTTTTTTAAAAGGGCATAACTCTAACATCGGAAGTCCATTTTCAGTGCCATTTTTTTTTAAACCGCATAACTTTTCGATCTCTTTCCATCCAAATCATTAGTTTCAATTTTTAAATCCACATTATCTACATATTTAATATGGATTCTACAAGTATTGTCTTGCTTACCAACAACAACTACTTCCAATGGAAATCTCATATGGAAGATTTATTAAAAAGTAAAGGCTTGTACCGGATTACCTTGGGAAAGGAAAAAGCACCCACTAATGCTAATAAGAAAGCCAAGTGGGATAATAGGAATGACGAAGCACGTGGGCTAATCAGAATTTTCATCTCTCCTGATTTAAGGTACCACCTTCAAGATATTGATGACCCCAAATAAGCTTGGGACACGATTGAATCTGTGTTTGGTTAACTCAATATTATTCAAGCACAACAGTTAGAAAATCAAATAATGACCTTGAGTCCAAATGATTTTTCTTGCCTTGGAGACTATCTATCTAGGTTTAAAACACTCAGAATTTTATGTGAAGAATGTAAGATAAATATGGAGGAAGAGTGGTGCATCTATATTATTCTTTCTAAGATAGGTAGTGCATATTTTGTGTTTGTATCTACCTTTTATGCCATGAGAGAGGCTCTAGGGGAAGAAGCTTATGAAAAACCCAATCTTGAGTCATTGTTTGCTTCTTTCATTCGAGAGGAAGATAAGCTTGTACAATTTGGAGTGATCAACACTACAGGTCCCTCCAACAAAGCCTTAGTTGCCTAGCAGAAAGATAAACCCAAGTATCCCAAGAAGCAGCATCCTCGCTACAACAACAAAGAACATAAGGGTCCCAAACTTGCTTAGACAACTTCATCTCCTATTGGTGACAAAGGAGAAAATCATAAAAGTAAGAATACTAACAAACATTGAAACTTTTGTGATAAAGATGGTCATGATGAGTCCAAATGTTTCAAGAAGATTGCAGCGATGAAGAAGCACAACATCAATATTGATTCTACTTCTTCTTCTCACGGACATGCACTTTCTGCTTCTGGTTTCTCCTTCAATTCAAATTCTACTACTACTTCTTCTTCTGATGAGTGGCTTATTGATTCAGGAGCATCTTATCATATGGCTAAGGATAAAGCCATATTTTCTACTCTAAATGATTGTAACACCAAGAAAATATTTGTTGGTGATGATAGATCTCTGAGTGTTGTAGGATCTGGAATAGTTCAGGTATATAATAGTCATTTCAATGATGTATTATGTGTTCCTTTGTTGTTGGTCTTGTTTCCCGATATATGCAAACACCCCATGAAAGCCATTGGAAAGAAACTAAAAGGATACTTCGCTATGTTCATGGTACAGTTTAGTTTGGTATACATTACAGTTCAGTGGGGACTCCTTTATTGGTTGGTTTCACTGATTCAGATTGGGCCGACGACCCTGATGATCAGAAATCTACTGCAGGTTATGTTTTTAGCCTTGGTTCAGGACCTCCCACTTGGTCCTGTAAGAAACAACAAGCTATTGTACTTTCTTCAGCAGAAGCAGAGTACCAAGTAGTGATAAAGGCAAGTCAGGAAGCCCTGTGGCTTCAATAGATCCTTTCATAGATTCGATTACAGCACCAACATCCAACCATCCTTTGGTGTGACAATTAGAGTGCCATCAAACTTGCCAAAGACCCAGTTCAACATCAGCATAGAAAACACATCGAGCTACACATGCACTTCATCAAAAAGTTAATTCATGATCAAGTTATTGAAGTGCTCTTTTTCCCTACAGAAGATCAAGTTGCAGACATTTTCACAAAGTCTCTTACAGAAGCGAAGTTTTCCAAACTTCGATGTATGTTAGGAGTTCAGGAAGTTGTCATTAAGGGGTGATAGGCTCTAATGCCTCCTTCCTTATCCTATTGTGTCACTATTGTAAATCCTTCAATCCTATCCCAAGTTGTTCTTAAGGGGGGATGTTAGGATATTTAGACACTTAGGAGTTAGTTAATATCTACTTGGTCTAATATGTCGTTAGGTAAAAGCGTGTTTCTTAGTGTGTTTCTTTAGTATGCATTAGTATACATTTGTAGTTAGGAAATCCGACAGTCATGATATGTTCTCGACATAGAGTGATCCGACGGTTCATACTCTCCTCGATTTTAAGGGCCATTGATCTGTGGCTTAACACCTGATTGGTCCATGATCTCTATTTAAAGAGCATGGAGGTTCATTTGCCGATGATCGATTGTGAGAAACTCTATTGTAAAATATCTCTGTAATCTTTTTCTTTTCATTAATAAACTTCTCCAAGTAGTCACGTTGGTTGGGGCCGTGGATGTTTCCCCGTAGGGGTTTTACCACGTGAAAACATCGGTGTGTTGATCTTTGATCTGGTTATGTGAGTGGTTACTGAAGGTGTTCATCCTCTGTTGGAATACCTGTGTTGTCGAACACATCCCCACCCCCAAATATACTCCTAAGACTAATATTTCAACTCGTGCATTTTTGTTTCTACATTTTAAAACAAAATACCATATAAAAATTTATAACTCCCTAATAAATTAGAGGGACCAGTTATAAAAGCTAAAAATGTATTTAACCTACCTGCATTCACACATCAAAACCTTGTATCAATACTTTAACACTTTACTACTGTAAATTAAATCATATTTATATTTGAAATATTTTATTTAATAAAACTTTGACATACCAATTTCATTATTATATATATTTAAAAATAATAATTTAATTAATATTTAACACCACAAAAAATAAAAATAAATATATATATATATATATATTACCCCCAAAAAACAAAGAAACATGTATAATCACCTAAAAGTAAAGAAGTTCAAACCATTCTCATATAACCACCATTTGAAAATTTGAAATTAAAAAAAAAATAATTCAACTCAATATTAGAGAAATCAAGTAACATTTCTAAGTATTTAGAAAAAAATTTGTAGAAAAATATTTATATATTAAAATAATTGAAGATGTATATATGTTAGGCATATTTCACATAGTAATGATTATTTAAAAAAAAAAACATGTAGGAAGCCTAACTTTTAATAGGCATTAATGAAATTAATTAATCATTCTGCTAATGAAAAGAACAACTCTCTGACACGACTGTCTCATTAATATCAAGATTACAATTTATAGTGTTGGAATCTCTATATTGAAGATTTAATCATTTCTATTACAATAAACTATATTCCAATATATATATATGAAATATACAACTCGTATTATTTTAAAGGTTTGAATAAACCTATAGATTTTAAATTAGCAGCTATGATTTTAATGGATTGAAAGCTATGAGATTTAACATAAACTGTAGTTGGGTTATTTGAGCAACTTATCATATATGTTCCTATAAGCATTTTAAATTCCATTAAACGAGTTTCAACGCGTTGCTACCTCTTCACTGATCACCAGCTATTCAACTATATGCCCATATGCTTGTTTTTAACCATATAGCCTGAAAAGATGAAACAAAGAAATTCCAGGCACAAACACCATGCACAGAGCTGGCAAGAATGCGTTAATCATTCCAGCTCCAGATTTGAAGCAGTATGCCATGAAAAACATACATACTTTGATCCACTGAAATTCATCAAGACCCTACTCTGAAATATACGTTGTTTTTACAGTTGACGTTGTTGCAACGAAGATAACATAGGCCAGGGTGTGCTCATTGCATAAACTTCATAATAAGAAAAAATAATAGCATCGAATATTGTTAATGAAAATAGTAGAAATAAGAAAATTCAGAGAATTTTCCCATTATAGTATGGTGAACAACATATTTTATTGTATGTCCAACTAAAAGAAAAGATAAAAAAATTAATTTTACCCTTATAAGCTCTTCCCATCCCTGGGTGCAAAGATAATGAAATAGTTGCAGATTCATACATGATCACAACACAATATGGTCCATGCCAATGCCTTGTTCAACAGGATATGTCGCATATACAAACTCACAAAGCATCTCAACCCTTGCAGAAGAGAGTATACTGCAAGAATTCCATCTACAATGACTAAGAATCTGGATTAAAAACAATGAACCCGAGTCAGATCTCATATGCCCTGCCCTGCCTGACACTCTTTCTAAAGATACCACCCCATTTCAGGAAACTAATAAATTAGGGGTTTTACAAGTACTTTAGAAACGAAATAATATAAATGCAAGGATACACAGATAATAAGATGATGATAAAGATGAGGAGTGAAATGCATTTGTCTATCTCTGGCTAATACAATGAATGGTTACCTCCCTTGATACAATGAATGTTTAGCAGTAATGATTGCCCCTGCTACTCCCCCCTGTTTTAAAGTGCACCGAGAGATGTAATGAAGTCGTCTAGTTGGGGCGCATCATTTACGGTGAATGGTCAAGCTGAAGAGGTATCTAAGGGGTCTGCAAGATAAGGTGTAAGATAAAACCCAAACACAACTTGCTACCAACCCCGAGCAAGATACCAATCCCCGATTCAAATTTCAACCCGCTTTTGGAGTCAGCCTCTTTACAAGTCAAATTTTTTCAACGGATATGCATGGATCCATTCCATGGCACATGGCAGGGTCGGAATTTGGATTCAATTTTACCTGTCAAATGTTTTTTTTTTTTTTTTTGGAAGTTTTGGGTTTTTATATTGCACTTCACAAAACATTCTATCTAAAATTGTGCCCTTCATTATTGGAGTTTTGATAATAAATTAAACCTTTAATAATATCTTTCACTAAAAATTTACTCTTTCATAATTATGTGAAATTAAAAATGTTAACTTTGAAATTCACTTACCCTTTAAAAACAAAAACAAATAGCCACAACAATAAAACATTTCAAAGTTAAACATATTAAATACCAATCAATAAAATGAAAACCAAAAAATTGGATCAATTGAATATTAATTCACAAAACATAAGAAGAGGTAAAGATGTTTTTTTCAAACCAGTGAGACAACATCCAATACCAATCAATACAACTAAAATTGAAGATTATAAAAATTAGGTGTTCATTCTCAAAACATAATAAAAATACATACCTAATACATTAAAATACCAATTAATAAATAGAATAAAAACATACATACCTAATACATTAAAATACCAATGAATAAAACCATAAAGTTTTATATGAAGAGAAATACCATTCCCATTAGGGAAATGTTGATAGTCGACACACACCCTGCATACACATGCATTAATACATCAAAGGCTAAACTCCACACTATAGCACAAGTATTTGGAGTTGCGTGCTCATAGACAAATACATCAATAGGAATCGAGCTCTGTCCAAACCTACTTTCAACCACTCTTCTTCACTCTTCCGCAACTAGCCTATTCTCCCCTGTAAGCTGTCACGACCTGCCAGTTATCCCGAGTCCCAATTAACCCAACTCATGAATGGAAGACGGTCGTAAAAAAAATAGTATGGATACATATTGGACTCCATTGGCTAGAGTAAAGGGTTGTGGGTAGCTCAACCATACTTGCTTCTCTAAAAGTCCTTCCCATTCATCATGATCCCTGGTAGAAGTTGAAACACTGTGGCCTACGAATTTCAAAGCATACTCTGATAAAATATAAATAATGAGATTTCAATAATCACATCTCCCCACTTGTTACCTGTCAAATGGAGAGGAAATCAAACACAAATCACCAAATTGTTAACACAGATATATTTCTCCTATGAATCAAAGTTAGTGTTGCTAGACATGATGCTATTGGCTTATTACATGACACATTCCTGACTTATAAACTTAAAGTACATTACATAATAAATCCCAATTTTCTGATTTTTTCATGGTTAAGGGCAATGAATGATTAAGCACATTAAGTGTCTTATCCCATTCAAAACTATTACATTAAGTGCTCTATGTCCATATTTCTAAATTTCAAATATCAAATATAATAAAAAATAACCTTACTATGATGGGTGACCTACAAAGATCAACTATAATAAAAATAAACCAAGATCAACTATAATAATAATAAAAAAATTATGTTTAAGTTATATTATCTTGTCAACCTATCCAATCTGCAAGGAAAGAAGTGCCCATTCAACCTAAGTGAACTTAACGGTTTCAATTTTTGCCATTTACTTTTGGTGATAGACAAAATTGCTTTTGGTTGATTGATCAATCTCAATCCCCCAAAAAAATTTCATTATGCCAAGATCTAGCATCTCACACTTAGATTGCATGGCATGTTTAAAACTATTTAACTCAAAATTTCCAGTATATATGATGTCATCAACATATAAACATACAATCAGAATTTTACCATGTTGATTTGTTTTGGTGTATAAATTTGGCTCATTTTGGCTTCTGTTGAAACCACTTTTGATCAGGTAAGTGTCAATCATGTTGTACCAAGCTCTTGGAGCTTGCTTTAAGCCATACAGGGATTTATTCAACCGATACACTTTGGTTGGCTGCTCTTTGACTTCAAATCTAGGTGATTGATCCACATAGACCTCTTCTTCTAAGAAACCATTTAGGAAAGCTGACTTGATATCCATCTGGTATACTTGCCATTTGTGTTGAGCTGTTATGGCTGAGAGATTCCTTACAGTGTCCAATCTTTATATTGGAGCAAAAGTTTCACCATAATCAATACCTGGTTTTTGTGATAATCCTTTGACAACAAGTCTTTCCTTGTGTTTTTTAATCTTCCCCTTTTCATTGAGTTTAGTTTTGTAAACCCACTTGACACCAATACTTTTGTTGTGTCTGGGCAGATCAACAATATCCCATGTCTTGTTCTTCTCAATGGATTCAATCTCTTGGTTCATGGCTTGAACCCAATGTGGCTCCTTAGTTGCCTCTTTAAAAGATGTTGGTTGACATGACATTAATGAAAAAATATTGTGTTGTTAAATGTCATCCAACTGCTGATGGATTTCTCTCAAACTTCAAGTTCTCTGATTTTGAAGTTCAGAGGATGAGTTTCTGCTAGAAGTTGAGTTATCCCGAGAACTTTCAGATTATCCTGCAGTCTTGGAAGAGCAGGTTGATGTGTTTTCTGTCCTGAATTATCTGTGTCTTCAGGAAGTGACAGTAATGGATCATGATTGTCCATTTGTTGATTTTCAAACTTGTTCCATAATTGATTTTCCAGAAATTTTACATCTCTGCTGAGAATCAATTTCTTTGATATTGGATTGTAGATCATATAGGATTTTGATGTTTCGTTGTAGCCAGCAAAGATACATTTCTCACTTCTATCATCTACTTTATTCCTTAATTCGGAAGTGATGTGAGTGTATGCTCTGCATCCAAATGTACTGAGATGTGAAACATTTAGCTTTGTCCCACTCCATGCTTCTTGATGGACCTTCATCTTTAGACTAGTGGTTGGAGATCTATTTAGAAGATAAACTGAGCATGCTATTTCTTCATCCCAAAATGTATTTGAAAGACATTTCTCTTTGAGTAGGCTACTTGCCATGATCATTATTGTTTGATTCTTCCTTTCAGCCACTCCATTATATTAGGGAGTATACCTGGTTGTAGTTTGCATGATTATGCCTTGTGATTTGCAGAAATTTGCAAATTATTTGGAGTTGTATTCTCCTCCTCCATCTGACCTGAGAGATTTTATATATTTTCCACTCTGGTTTTCAGCTTCTGCCTTGAATTCTTTAAATTTTGCAAAATATTTAGACTTGTGTGTGAGAAAATAGATCCAGATTTTCCTGCTAAAGTCATCAATAAATGTTAGAAAATAAAATCTACCACCTATTGACTATGTTTGCATTGGTCCACATAGGTCAGTGTGAACAAGTGCTAGGTGTTGTTTGGCTTGAGTGGAGGACTGTGGAAAACTAGTTCTCTTATGTTTTCCAAGTATGGAAGACTCACATGGAGGATTTTTCTCTTTGAAGACAGGTAGACCTTTGACCATGGAGTGCTTCTATAGAAGACTTAGACTCTGAAAGGGTAGGTGTCCAAATATTGTATGCCAAACCATAGTTTCAATGGGGGTGGATGCACTTTGTGCATATGATTGGATCAGATTTGCAGTTCTAAGGGTCAGGGGAAACATTATATTCCTGGTCATGTGGATTTTAGAAATCAATTTTCTGCTAGGGATTTTATCATATATCCTACATGATTCTCCTTCAAAAAGTACCTTATAGCCATGTTCAATGAGTTGTCCTACACTTAACAGATTATGTATCAGATTTGGAACATGATAGACATTATGTATGTCTTTCTTTACATTTTGTTTAGTAAGAATAAGATCAGTTCCTTTTCCTTGAACTTTGACTAAGGAATCATTTCCAAGTATAATATCAGATGAAATTGAAGAATCAATGCATGAGAGTAAATCTTTGTTACCTGTCATGTGATTGTTGCATCCATTGTCCATCAACCAGAGATGTTTATGTTGTTCTTTATTCTTGTGGCATGAGCGAAACATACCATCTAGGGTTTCTCCTTCATGATTTGAGACATGTGCTCTGCCTGAGAGATGATCTGCTTGCTTCTTCCAGTATTTAGATTCATAGTGCCCAAAATTTTTGTAGTAATAGAATTGTATGCTTGATTTGTCATTTGATCTTCTCCCTCTGCCTCTTTGAGGCTGAAAATTTTGATTTTGGTTCTATTGTTTGTAAACTTGGAAATTATGATTCTGGTTCTGTTGTCTGTGACCTTCATTTGAGGGATGGTTACTTGGACTTCTCCCTCTTACTTGATGACCTATCCCTCTTCCTATGGCTCTCCCTGTGTTGTAAGAGAATTGAGTTTTGAAGGCATTGGCGATTGACTCATCTGTGAGATGTAGTCTGGTCTCCTGTGTCAATAGAGAGCCCATTAATTCATCTGTTGAAAAATTTCACATATCCTTGGATTCAAGGATATCTGTTACAACCATTCCAAATTTCTTTGGTAAAATTTTGAGGACTTTCTCAACAATTCGTTGACCAGGGATGGCTTCACTAGTCAATATAAATTGTTTTACGATTCCCATGACTCTAGTCATAAACAGATCAACATTTTTAGACTTTGTTATTTTTAAAGTCTCAAAGTGTGTCCTCAAGGTCTGCAGTTTGACTGTTTTGACTCTGTCATTGCTTTGGCAAGTTGATTTAAGGATGTCCCGAGCCTATTTTGAAGTAACAACGCCTATGATTTTTGAGAAAATCGAGTCATCCATGGATTTATTCAACCGATACACTTTGGTTGGCTGCTCTTTGACTTCAAATCTAGGTGGTTGATCCACATAGACCTCTTCTTCTAAGAAACCATTTAGGAAAGCTGAATTGATATCCATCTGGTATACTTTCCATTTGTGTTGAGCGGTTATGGCTAAGAGATTCCTTACAGTGTCCAATCTTTATACTGGAGAAAAAGTTTCACCATAATCAATACCTGGTTGTTGTGATAATCCTTTGACAACAAGTCTTGCCTTGTGTTTTTTAATCTTCCCCTTTTCATTGAGTTTAGTTTTGTAAACCCACTTGACACCAATACTTTTGTTGTGTCTGGGCAGATCAACAAGATCCCATGTCTTGTTCTTCTCAATGGATTCAATCTCTTGGTTCATGGCTTGAACCCAATGTGGCTCCTTAGCTGCCTCTTTAAAAGATGTCGGTTGACATGACATTAATGAAAAAATATTGTGTTGTTAAATGTCACCCAACTGCTGATGGATTTCTCTCAAACTTCAAGTTCTCTGATTTTGAAGTTCGGAGGATGAGTTTCTGCTAGAAGTTGAGTTATCTCGAGAACTTTCAGATTATCCTTGTACCTGCAGTCTTGGAAGAGCAGGTTGATGTGTTTTCTGTCCTGAATTATCTGTGTCTTCAGGAAGTTATAGTAATGGATCATGATTGTCCATTTGTTGATTTTCAAACTTGTTCCAGAATTGATTTTCAAGAAATTTTACATCTCTGCTGAGAATCAATTTCTTTGATATTGGATTGTAGATCATATAGGATTTTGATGTTTCATTGTAGCCAGTAAAGATACATTTCTCACTTCTATCATCTACTTTATTCCTTAATTCGGAAGTGATGTGAGTGTATGCTCTGAATCCAAATGTACTGAGATGTGAAACATTTAGCTTTGTCCCACTCCATGCTTCTTGATGGACCTTCATCTTTAGACTACCGGTTGGAGATCTATTTAGAAGATAAACTGAGCATGCTATTGCTTCAGCCCAAAATGTATTTGAAAGACATTTCTCTTTGAGTAGGCTACTTGCCATGATCATTATTGTTTGATTCTTCCTTTCAGCCACTCCATTATATTGGGGAGTATACCTGGTTGTAGTTTGCATGATTATGCCTTGTGATTTGCAGAAATTTGCAAATTATTTGGAGTTGTATTCTCCTCCTCCATCTGACCTGAGAGATTTTATATATTTTCCACTTTGTTTTTCAGCTTCTGCTTTGAATTCTTTAAATTTTGCAAAAGATTCAGACTTGTGTGTGAGAAAATAGATCCATATTTTCCTGCTAAAGTCATCAATAAACGTTAGAAAATAAAATCTACCACCTATTGACTATGTTTGCATTGGTCCACATAGGTTAGTGTGAACAAGTGCTAGGTGTTGTTTGGATTGAGTGGAGGACTGTGGAAAACTAGTTCTCTTATGTTTTCCATGTATGCAAGACTCACATGGAGGATTTTTCTCTTTGAAGACAAGTAGACCTTTGACCATGGAGTGCTTCTGTAGAAGACTTAGACTCTGAAAGGGTAGGTGTCCAAATATTGTATGCCAAACCATAGTTTCATTGGGGGTGGATGCACTTTGTGCATATGATTGGATCAGATTTGTAGTTCTGAGGGTCAGGGGAAACATTCTATTCCTGGTCATGTGGATTTTAGAAATCAATTTTCTGCTGGGGACTTTATCATATATCCTACATGATTCTCCTTCAAAAAGTACCTTATAGCCATGTTCAATGAGTTGTCCTACACTTAACAGATTATGTATCAGATTTGGAACATGATAGACATTATGTATGTCTTTCTTTACATTTTGTTTAGTAAGAATAAGAACAGTTCCTTTTCCTTGAACTTTGACTAAGGAATCATTTCCAAGTGTAATATCAGATGAAATTGAAGAATCAATGCATGAGAGTAAATCTTTGTTACCTGTCATGTTATTGTTGCATCCATTGTCCAGCAACCAGAGATGTTTATGTTGTTCTTTATTCTTGTGGCATGAGCGAAACATACCATCTAGGGTTTCTCCTTCATGATTTGAGACATGTGCTCTGCCTGAGAGATGATATGCTTGCTTCTTCCAGCATTCAGATTCATAGTGCCCAAAATTTTTGTAGTAATAGAATTGTATGCTTGATTTGTCATTTGATCTTCTCCCTCTGCCTCTTTGAGGCTGGAAATTTTGATTTTGGTTCTGTTGTTTGTAACCTTGGAAATTATGATTTTGGTTCTGTTGTCTGTGACCTTCATTTGAGGGATGGTTACTTGGACTTCTCCCTCTTCCTTGATTACCTATCCCTCTTCCTCTGGCTCTCCCTGTGTTGTAGGAGAATTGAGTTTTGAAGGCATTGGTGATTGACTCATCTGTGAGATGTAGTCTGTTCTCATGTGTCAATAGAGAGCCCATTAATTCATCTGTTGAAAAATTTCACATATCCTTGGATTCAAGGATATCTGTTACAACCATTTCAAATTTCTTTGGTAAAATTTTGAGGACTTTCTCAACAATTCGTTGACCAGGGATGGCTTCACTAGTCAATCTAAATTGTTTTACGATTCCCATGACTCTAGTCATAAACAGATCAACATTTTTAGACTTTGTCATTTTTAAAGTCTCAAAGTGTGTCCTCAAGGTCTGTAGTTTGACTGTTTTGACTCTGTCATTGCTTTGGCAAGCTAATTTAAGGATGTCCCGAGCCTGTTTTGAAGTAACAACGCCTATGATTTTTGAGAAAATCGAGTCATCCATGGAATTTTGAATCTAGAATTTGGATTTATTTTCTTTGTTCCTCTGTGTTGCCTGAGCAGTCCTTTGTTGATTGGTCATGGAAGCAAGGTCTGATGGATTTGGTTCCACATATCCAAGTCGACTGGATCCCAACACTCTTGTTCTTTCAAGAAGGATATCATTCTTAGAGACCAAAAATCATAATTCTTTCCAATAAGAATCGGTCCTTGAGTTGGTCCTAAATTGCTCTAGGTGGCTATCTTTGAAGAGAAAAAAAATCAAACTACAAAGAATTGTTTAAGAATTTGCATGCTTACTTGTTTCCTACGCGTAAAAACAGGTCTGCAAAGTTCTCTCAGTGACTTCGAACTGAAAAATGAGGGGTAGACTACTTCTTTAGCTTCGATCTAGCTGGATCTGACTATCCGAGAATAAGATCTATGGATTCAGAGCTCTGATCTCTATTCTTTAGAAACAATAGCAACTATATCCCCTCTAATGGAGGAATCGAGCTTTCTAAATCCACTAGTCCTTATGAAACTCCGCCTACGCGACTAAGCACTAAGCGCGAGCTGCACCTCCACGCATCCACAAGCTGTGACCACACGCCTATGAAAAAGGCGTGTCGTGATTTAGTGTGTCGTGACTTTGCGAGTGAGCCAACCCTGACTCCGCGACTCCCGAAATGTCGAAAATTCAGAGCTCCCAATCTGACGGTCCCGATTCTTTCACGATCTGACAGCTCAGATCATGTCAGGGTTTCGCGTATCGGGATTTTGCATATCGCGAGGTCGAATTACTTTCCACCTTCATTCTCCTGATCCCAAAATGTTGAAACTCTTCCTGGACAATCAAAGGTCCAGATCTCTCCTTGATCAACGATTTTGATCTAATTGCGAATTCACATCTCACGAATTCTCACGAGTTCCCCCTTTGACTTTTCCCTCCTGCAAGTCAGTGAAATGTTGATCTCTCACCACGCATCCCTTCCAATGGATGGTCCAGATGATGTCAGGATTTTGTGACTTGCGACCTCCAAGTCATGACCTCCTTCACAATCTCGACTCCCAAAATGCTGATATTTTGGAGTGACCCAAATCCGACGGTTCACGCTCCTCTTGATATAATGGCTTAGATCAAATCGTGATTTCGCATTTCATGAGTTTTGACGAATTTGGACTTTGACTCCTTCGAGTCACAAGTCAGCGAAACAATAATCTGTTGCCACTTGTCCTCTGACGATGGGAGGTTTCGATGATTTCAGAATGATCGACGACTGTGATCCTTTCGTGAGTTTTCACAGCTCTTACCTCAGGCTTTTCCTATTTGTGAATCAATGAAGTGTTGTTGAAACATTGTATCCAATGGTTCTCAATGATCCACAACTGACGACTGAGATCTTCTTCGTAATTTCAGTGTTCGAGAGTTTCGACAACACTGCACCGTCTTCTCTCTGAACCGCGAACTAGCGAAGTACTGATCATCTGACATGTGTCTACTTCTTAGATCGATGGTCAGGATTTGTTTCAGACTTCGAAACTTCATAATTCCGATTCTCCTATACACTTTCAAAGCTTTAATGTTAGTGCACTTTACCTTGATCAGACGACTATTGTTTCTCTCGCCATGATCTGACTGATGAAACAGGTTCTCCTTTTCTGCGTGCTCCTCGTCCTTTCTAAGCTTGATTAATGGCTTAGATCTTTTCGCAGGGCTGATCTTATGTTTGTTGAGCTTGTCTTTAGCTGTATGAACAAAGACTTTCTTCTTGAAAAGGAATTTCGTGAATCTTTCATGAATTCTTTAAAAATATCACGGATCTTTAATTTGTATCCTTTGATTCTCCTTCCGCGGGTTTACCTTCACGCGTTGTGATGTTTCCAACGATCATTTTGAGAAGACCGATATATCCACTCTCGTTTAGTGGAATACAGACTGTTATTCAAGATTCTTTAAGCGATGCGTCCTTCTGCAACTGCTTTGTTTCTTCACGCTCACTTTCTACAACGATATTTTGAACGTATCATGGACTGCATCCTATTCTCAGATCATTGTTAAGAATCTTGTGTCCCATATTCTTGTAAACAGTGTAAGTTATGTGCTTCTTAGGATCAGGCTGCTCTCCAGACTATGTGAATAGGCTTACGTCTGAAGCTCTGACACCATGATAAAATGAGAACAAGAAGATAGAATTTGGGAAAGAAAATGAGCAGAGCACAATAGTATTGAGTATTGATAATATTATAAGAAAGACAAAAGGCTGAGGTAAATAGGCTCAAGCATATCAAGAACGATTGTACATCTAGCCAGGACAACTAGCCGTGTACAGTCAGACTGTTGATATTACATATATATTTAACAAATGGATTCCATCCTTTCCAAGGAAAAAGTAGATTATATATAGCCCCTGTTAGTAGCCCCTGACCATGTAATAGCCAACCTATATTAAAACAATGAGGAGACAACACATATTTACCAGTTCTTTTATGGAGTTTGGTTGAATAAACGTCACTGCTGGAGGAGGATTACTTCACGGCTTAAAGGGATTGACTGCAAAAAAATTGGTGGTACATACAAGTGGGATAGCTGTAATTTTTGACAACATGAAGAAGTTTCAATAGGTGTCCTCCAACCCCAGTATCATTGGAAGATCGCCCAAGTTAGTATAGCTCACACACGTGAAATATGATATAAATCTATGAATATAACATGTTACTAATGATTTCATTTGAACATACCAATATTTTTAGTGAGAAAGGGAATTTGATCAGTAGAGGGAGCCAAACGTCTGCTTTTAACACACAAACTATAATTCAAACCGGGAAATCTGAGTAGAAATAATTTTATTAATTTAAAATCTGAGTAGAAATCACTATATTAATTTAAATTTGCAAGTTCTACAATACTATTGAAATTGAAGCCTCCCATAAGGAAATTGAGTTTGTCTCATCTAATTAGGGAAATTATGCAAGGGTTCCCCGGATTTGCTAGATTTGCTAGATAAAGAAATCCAAAAGATGTTGAGCATGAACAAATTCATTCTAACAATAGCATGAACTCCCAGCCTACATGTAGCATAAACTCCCAGTGTTCATTGTAGCATAAACTCCCAGTGTCCATGAATAACATGAACATAATGAGTAGAATGAATCCCTTCCTGAATAGGATTTCCCAGCAGTAACAAGTACAACATAAGGGAAACATCATACAACCTTTTCCAAGTATTGGACTCATCAAACCCTAGTATTTATGCACAAACCCAATACATTTTATGGACATAACTTATAATAACCTCATATATTTCTGATAAGTGCACCGCTGGAAATAATTTTCAAAATTTTCATAGATTCTAACAATAGCCAATCCTTTTGAATGTACATGACTTTGAATTTTTCTTCAGATTGCAATCTTTTGAAAATTAATATAAGACACTATGAACTATTTTTGGAAGAGAACATAGGACATACATCCAATCCAATAATTTTCAAAATGCCTGGGAGGGTTATATGGGGTGGTGGAGAGTCAAACCTAGAGTAAAATCGAATATACATAAGTCGATTTCTAAAGCATTGTTATGATATTATTCTCTAGAATTGGTGGCAATGTTAAATATATATGTAACCTCAACAACTTGACTGTACACTTCCAGCTGTCCTAGCCAATTGTACAATCATTTCTTTATTTTCTTTATGATCTTGATTTTCTTCAGCCTATTTAGCTAAGCATTTTTTCCTTTTCTAGATATATTCAATACTATTGCGCTCTGCTCTTTTTCTTGTTTCCCAATTCTATCTTCATGTTCTCATTTTGTCATGGTATCTGAGAATAGGACGTAAGCCTCTTCACAGTTCTTGGAGAGAAACCTTGATCTCAGCAAGAAGAGCACAGAGCTTACACTGTGAACGACAACACAGGACGCAGATTCTTCAAAAATCTTGGAGAGAAGTCTGCAGTTCGCTTGTTCGCTCAAAAGATTGTTGCATACAACAAACACGAAGAAGGAGAGAAGTTGCAGAAGGACGAAACATTTAAAGAATCTTGGAGAATAGATTGCAGTCCACTAAAGGAGCGAGGAGACATCAGTTCGCTCAAAAGATCACTGGGAACATCATAGCACGTGGAGACAGACCTGTGGAAGCACAATCGAAGGACACAAATAAAAGATCCGTGAGACTTTTTAAAGAATTTGTGAAAGAGTCACAAAAATCCTTCTTAAGAAGAAATTCTTTGCAAATACAGCAAAGGACAAGCTCAACAGCCGTAAGATCGGCCCTGTGAAGAGATCTAAGCCATTAATCAAGCTCAGAGAGGATGAGGAGGGCGCATAAAAGGAAAACATGTTCAAATCGTCATATCTGAGCACGAGGACCAACAACCGCTGGATCCAAAGGAAAGTGCATGAGGCCTAAACCATTCGACAATGCACGAGAGAGTCTACTCACGAAGTCCCAAGGTCCCAAGGCCTATCAGAATTGTCCATTGTCAAGGGGGACAGGTGGAAGGAGATCTAAGAGTTCGAGAACTTAGACCTCAGAATATTTACAAGGAGAAGAGTGGAAACTCGCGAGGTCTGAGATCATGAAGAAAATCCTGACCATCCATCAAGAGAGGACACATGGCAAGAGATCAACATTTCACTAACTCGCAGATCGAGAAATCAGAGATAGGAGAAGCGTGAATCCATGAAGTCTAAGTTTGCGATTTGATCTCAACCATTGGCTAGAAGGAGAGATATGGACCATTGATCTGACGCGAGTGCAAGTTTGGGTTTTGAAAGAAGAGAGCAAGCACTCGCTAGCCTCTAGTTCGTGAATCGAGAGTCGGGAGAGTCGGGGTGACTCGTAGCAGAATATGCAAGGTCTGAGGTCATGAAGCACCTTTTGGATAGGCATGTGGTCAGAACCACTGGTCACATGGAGAGGAACTTTGCACCCAGTGTTAGTCACGCAGGTGAAGTTCTTAAGGACATGTGGATTATTTCCTGAAGGTTCCAACAGGGACCCGAGGAGTTATTCTAGCTTAAGAATAGAAGAAGATCCATTGACCGAGAGGTCAGTAGACCCTGCTGAGGTAGGGGTGTTACACCTCAAAATTACTCACTTTGATAGTGTCGCAAGTGTCGTCATTAAAAAGGTCGCAAGTGTCGCATTTTTCTCACAAGGTCGCAAGCGTCGCATGTTGCTCACAAGTGTCGTAAAGTGTCAAAGAAATCATGTTTCCATGATGCCTATGTCGTGCCTATAACGACATGAGAAAGACACTTGAAACACCTCAAACATTTGATTTGGAAGAGGAGAAATGAGTCAACAGGATTGCAAACCTTTTGCCATATGAAAGCACCTCAAAAACTGAGTTTTGGAGAAGAGCGCTCCCCCTTACACTATCTCGGAGCGCCGGCGCTCCCCCATACACTGTTAGGGAGCGTTATAACACTCCCCTGGCCCTTTTGAGGGAGCGCTATAGATTTTGAGGGCGCTGGCCCCCCATAAAGCCTACTAGGGAGCGCTACAACGCCCTGATGGACCTTTTGAGGGAGCGCTACCTATTCTGGGCGGTTGTTAAGCTGTTGAGATGAATGGGGGAAGCATCTTTTCATTCTTGGAAGGCAGTTGGATTCGAATCCCTAGTCTAGCCATGATCCTAGGGTAGATCCTCAACTGAAGGAG
>ML778030.1:326448-342821 GCA_009831015.1 Picea engelmannii
AAGACCCTGGGTTGAGTAACCACTTTGATATATGCTTCGCCCAGGCTACGAAGGAATTTCTATTGGACAAATGACGCATATACTGTTACATAGATCCACTTTGTATTGGTCGTGGCTATGTCTTGTCATCTCGTAGATCCACTGTGTATTCTTCATGGCTACAATCAGTCCGAGTCATCAGAGTATAGATCCACATTGTATCTTCGGTGGCTATACCTTCTTATCAATATAATTATGGATCCGCAGTGTATTTTATGGCGGCCATATCTTGCAAGTCTTGATCGCCCAAGCACAGGTATGTCTGCCTTGGGTTTTGAAATATGTCATGATATTTGTTGGATGTTTGTGTGCAGCTTCCGTCAGATTCTCCGAGTCTATACCCTTTCTTGAACGTCTACAAAGTATTTCAGTTATCAGTTCCTATCTTCTAACTTCATACTTTGGGGGGCAATCTGTTACACCTCAAAATTACTCACTTTGATAGTGTCACAAGTGTCATCATTACAAAGGTCGCAAGTGTCGCATTTTTCTCACAAGGTCGCAAGCGTCGCATGTTGCTCACAAGTGTCGTAAAGTGTCAAATAAATCATGTTGCTATGATGCCTATGTCGTGCCTATAACGACATGAGAAAGACACTTGAAACACATCAAACATCTGATTTGGAAGAGGAGAAATGAGTCAACAGGCTTGCAAACCTTTTTCCATATGAAAGCACCTCAAAAACTGAGTTTTGGAGAAGAGCGCTCCCCCTTACACTATATCGGAGCATCGACGCTCCCCCATACACTATTAGGGAGCGTTATAACGCTCCCCTGGCCCTTTTGAGGGAGCGCTATAGATTTTGAGGGCGCTGGCGCCCCCTAAAGCCTACTAGGGAGCGCTACAACGCTCTGATGGCCCTTTTGAGGGAGCGCTACCTATTCTGGGCGGTTGTTAAGCTGTTGAGATGAATGGGGGAAGCATCTTTTCATTCTTGGAAGGCAGTTGAATTCGAATCCCTAGTCCAGCCATGATCCTAGGGTAGATCCTGAACTGAAGGAGGAAAATCCTCAACTTCCCCAAGGATATCTCAAGTGGTTAAAGCCTCTCCAAGGCTATATAAGCAAGCTTTCTAATGGTGAAAGGGGGCTGCAAAATGAAGAATGATACCAAACTTATGATCTCATAAGTGAGGATTGGAAAGAGGAGAATTACACCAAACTTATGATCTCATAAGTGGTGTTGGAACATAGCTGAGGGGAAGAATTGAATATGTGAAACCTATGATCTTGGAGGAAACTTACAGTCAGCCAAAGGAGAGTGATCAGTGAAGCTGTTGTTATCCAGGTTGTGGATCTTTCAGGCAAGGGTTAGACGAAGAGGACTTGACGAAGCTGTCGCATTCGCATCTAGGATTGTAAGTACTGTTGTCGTTATTCTCATTAATATGACACGCTTGGCCTATTTCTTTCTAGTTTGTGTCTAATGTTAGATGAACTTATCATTTAGTGATGGATCTGTTTTCAAGCTAATGTCAATAGAGTAGGAAGTGGTCGTATCTTGTTTTGTCCACAACTCTCAGCAAGGAGCAAAGGATTGGAGTGCAACTCGGAGCGTGCAGGGACAAACGTCGATTAAAAGGTACTTCTGTTATCCTCCCTTATCATGCATTAGTTTAGATAGATTTGAAAGGAAGTCAGTGTCCATGATAAGCATTTTTCTGTCTAGGGTTAAGGTCAAGCTTTAGAGGTCGATCTACTTGTCCGCAGGTAGATTTTCCTACAAAAAGGGGTACTACATCATGGGCTACGGTTTCTAAAGAACAGATCTTAGAGCTCTGAATTCATAGATCTCGTTCTCGGATAGCTAGATCCAGCCAAATCGAAGCTAAAGAAGTGGTCTACCCTGCATTTTTCAGTCCGAAGTCACAATAGAGGATTTTGCAGACCTCATTTTTTTTTTAATTCTTTCGCACAGGAAACAGGTAAGCACGCAAAACTCTAACAAAGTTTTATAGTTAATTTTTTTTTAAGATGACCACCTCTAGCAATTTAGGACCAACTCAAGGACTGATTCTTCTTGGAAAGAACTATGAGTTTTGGTATCTTTGAATGAGATCCTTCTTACAAGCACAAGAGTGTTGGGATCCAGTGGATCTTAGATATGTGGAACCATATCTAGAAGACCTTGCTTCCATGACCAACCAACAGAGAAATTCTTAGGAAACACAAAGGAACAAAGAGAATAAAGCCAAATTCTGGATTCAAAATTCTATGGATGACTCAATTTTCTAAAAAATTATAGGCATTGTTACTTCAAAACAGGCCTAGGACATCCTTAAATCATCTTACCAAGGCAATGACATGGTCAAAACAATCAAACTGTAGACCTTGAGGATGCATTTTGAGACTTTAAAAATGATAGAGTTTGAAAACATTGATCAGTTTATGACGAGAGTCATGGGAATCGTAAACTATATCAGATTGACTGCTGAAGCCATCCCTGATCAACAAATTGTTGAGAAATTCCTCAGAAGTTTACCAAATAAATTTGAAATTGTTGTTACATCCATCCTTAAATCCAAGGATGTGTCAAATTTTTCAACAGATGAATTAATGGGTTCCCTGTTGACACATGAGACCAGACTACATCTTGAAGATGAGTCAATAGCCAATGCCTTCAAGAATCAATTCTCTTTCAACAGAGGGAGAGGGAGAGGGAGAGGTCATCAAGGAAGAGGGAGAAGTCCAAGTAACCATCACTCAAATGAAGGTCATAGACAACAGAACCAGAATCATAATTTCTGAGGTTACAGACAACAGAGCTAGAATTAGAATTTCCAGCCTCAAAGAGGCATAAGGAGAAGATCAAATGAAAAATCAAGTATACAATGCTATCACTGCAAAAATTTTGGGCACTATGAATATGAATTCCATAAGAAGCAAGTAGATCATCTCTCAGGCAGAGCACATGTCTCAAATCATGAAGGAGAAACCTCGGATGGTATGTTTCTCTCATGCCACAAGATTGAAACACAACATAAAGATCTCTGGTTGTTGGATAGTGGATGCATCAATCACATGACAAGTAACAAAGATTTACTCTCATGCATTGATTCTTCAATTTCATATGATATCACACTTGGAAATGATTTTTTAGTCAAAGTTCAAGGAAAAGGAACTGTTCCTATTCTTACTAAACAAAATGTAAAGAAAGACATACATAATGTCTATCATGTTCCATATTTGACACATATTTGTTAAGTGTAGGAAAAATAATTGAACATGGCTATAAGGTACTTTTTGAAGGAGCATCCTATAGGATATATTATAAAACCCCCAATAGAAAATTGATTTATGAAATCCACATGACCAAGAATAGAATGTTTCCCTTGACTCTCAAAACTACAAATTTGATCCAATCATATGCACAAAGTGCATCCACCCCCAATGAAACTATGGTTTGGCATACAAGATTTGGAAATCTACCCTTTAAGAGTCTAAGTCTTCTACAGAAGCACTCCATGGTCAAAGGTCTCCCTATCTTTAAAGAGAAAAATCCTCCGTGTGAGTCTTTCATTCTTGGAAAATGTTAGGGTCCTAACCCGCACATAGGTAGAGCAATATATTTGGATGTAATAAACATCAATATTAATAAGGCCTTTCAATAAAATAGAATAAGGTGGATGTAAGAAGACCTAATAGAAGCTTCTACTTCTAGAAGGATCTTCCTCTAGATGCTTCTCTTGATAGACATATTTAGTATAAATAAGGGTCGAGGGTATGAAAACCCTAGCTTGGAGATTATTGTAACAGAGTGCTGCTCAACTGGAGGTTGCCCCCTCTAAGAGGCCCGTGAACATTGCTCTCTGAATCAAAGTGCTATTTATGTTGTTGTTATTATATCATTTATGTGTTATTGTGGAGATTATGTTGGTTATATTACTGTTATTATGCCATTTCTAGCATTTTATTTCTGTTCTGCATACTTTTTATATCTGGTATATTACAGAAAACATAAGAGAACTAGTTTTCCACAATCCTCCACTCAAGCCAAACAACACTTAGAGCTAGTTCACACTGACCTATGTGGACCAATTCAAACAGATTCAATAGGTGGTAGTTTTTATTTTCTAACGTTTATTGATGACTTTAGCAGGAAAATTTGGATCTATTTTCTTAGACACAAGTTTGATACTTTTGCAAAGTTCAAAGAATTCAAAGTTGAAGTTCAAAAACATAGTGGCAAATATGTAAAATAACTTAGGTCAAATGAAGGAGGATAATACAACTCTAAAGAATTTGCAAATTTCTGCAAATCAGAAGGCAACATCATGCAAAATACAGCCAGGTATACTCCCCAACAGAATGGAGTGGCTAAAAGGAAAAATCAGACAATCATGAACATGGCAAGAAGCCTTCTCAAGGAAAAATGTCTGTCAAATACATTTTGGGTTGAAGCAGTAGCATGCTCAGCTTATCTCCTGAATATATCTCCAACCACCAGTCTCAATATGAAGGTCCCTCAAGAAGCATGGAGTGGGACAAAGTTAAATGTTGCTCATCTAAGGACATTTGGATGCATAGAATACGGTCACATACCTTCCAAATTAAGGAAGAAACTTGATGATAGAAGTGAGAAATGCATCTTTACTGGCTACAGTGAAACATCCAAAGCCTACAGACTCTACAATACAATTTCAAAGAAACTCATTCTCAACAGAGATGTAAAATTTATTGAAAATCAGCACTGGAGTGATTATGAAAATCAACCTATGGACAGTTAAGATTCATTGCTACCACTTCTTGAAGACACAGAGAATTTAGGACAACAAACTCATCAGCTTGCTCTTCCAAGACTGCAGGTACAAGGACAATCTGAAAGTTCTCAGGATAACTCAAATTCCAGCAGAAACTCTTCCTCCGAACTTCCAAATCAGAGAACTCAAAGTTTGAGAGAAATCCATCAGCAGTTGGATGACATTGATCAGCACAATCTTTTTTCATTAATGTCATGTAAACCCACATATTTTAAATAGGCAACTAAGGAGCCACATTGGGTTCAAGCCATGAACCAAGAGATTGACTCCATTGAGAAGAACAAGACATGGGATCCTTTTGATCTGCCCAGACACAAGAAAAGTATTGGTGTCAAGTGGGTTTACAAAACTAAACTTAATGAAAAGGGGAAGATTGAAAAACATAAGGCAATCCTTGTTGCCAAATGATTCTCACAACAACCATGTACTTATTATGCTGAAACTTTTTCTCCAGTAGAAAGATTGGACACTGTAAGGACTCTCTTAACCATAACAATTCAATACAAATGGCAAGTGTACCAGATGGATGTCAAGTCAGATTTCCTAAATGGTTTCTTAGAAGAAGAGGTCTATGTGGATCAGCCACCTAGATTTGAAGTCAAAGAGCAGCCAACCAAAGTATATCGGTTGAAGAAAGCCATGTATGGTTTAAAGAAACCTCCAAGATCTTGGTACAGTAGAATTGACACTTAACTGATCAAAAGTGGTTTCAGCAGAAGCCAAAATGAGGCAACTTTATACACCAAAACAAATCAGCACGGTAAAATTATGATTGTATGTTTATATGTTGATGACATGATATCTACTAGAAATTTTGAGTTAACCAATTTTAAACATGGCATGCAATCTGAGTTTGAGATGATAGATCTTGGCATAATGATATATTTTTTGGGGATTGAGGTTGACCAATCAACCAAAGGAATTTTTGTCTGTGAGCAAAAGTAGTAGTAGACATCATCAAAATATTTTGCATGGAAGACTGCAATCCAGTAGAAACTCCTATACCCCTAGGCACAAAATTGAGAAAGAAAGATGAAGGCCCTATAGTGGACCCTACCCTGTACAAAAGTTTAGTAGGCAGTTTGTTGTATCTTACAACAACTAGGCCTGATATTATGTATGCAACCAGCCTTGTTTCTAGGTTCATGGAATCCCCCAAAGATTCTCACTGGAAGATGGCGAAAAGGATTTTGAGATATGTTGCAGGAACTCTCAATTTTGTCTTATGGTACATTCAGTTTGATGATAATCATCTCTCTGGTTACATAGACAATGATTTTGCAAGAAGCCTAGATGATGGGAAAAACACCTCAGGACATGCTTTTCACCTGGGTACAAACCTGATTTCATGATCATCAAAGAAGAAACCCATTGTTTCAATATCTTCTGTAGAGGCAAAGTATGTCATTGCTACCTCAACTTCTTGTCAAGCTGTGTGGATGAGAAGAATATTGAATGATATGTCACATACAGAAAATGAGCCAACTCCTATCTTCTATGACAACACCTCAGCAATTGCTCTATCCAAAAATAATGTGTTTCACAAGAAAGGAAATCATATTGACACTCGTTTTCACTTCATACATGAGCTAGTCAATAATGGTGACATAGAACTTCAATTTTGTGGCTCTCAAGATCATCTCGCAGATATTTTTACAAAGCCACTAGGAAAATCTGTTTTTGATTTTCAAAGACAGCACTTGGGCATTATCAATGTTGATGTTTGTAACTATTGAGTTTAAGAGGGAGTGTTAAATATATATGTAACCTCAACAATCTGACTGTACACTCCCAGCTATCCTATCTAGCTGTATAATCATTTCTTGATGTTCTTTATGTTCTTGATTTGCTTGAGCCTATTTAGCTCAACCTTTTGTCCTTTTCTAGATATACTCAATACTATTGAGCTCTACTCTTTTTCTTGTTTCCCAATTGTATCTTCTTGTTCTCATTTTGTTAGGCATGAGCCAACAAGATTTTCCTCCATGCTCCCTCTCTCTAGAAAGCATGTCATTCCATTTTTTTAACGATCGTGTAGACACCACGACTATTGCATACTCGGTATAAGCCATTGGAAAATATCTAAGATTGATATTGGGATCGATATCAAGAGAATGGAAATCCATTGTCAAAAACCAACCATGTAAATGGGTGGGAGGAGGTGGCCATTACCTTCCACCCAACATAAAAATAAAATAAAATAACCAATATTTTGACATGATCGGGATGTCTCCACCACTGGAAACGTAACAATAATAATACAGTGAAAAAAAACACAGGGAGATTGTGTTCATTAGTGTGAAGGTTCTTACCAGTCATGAGATGGCTAAACCCTGAAAGTTGAAGTTCTAATGCTTCAGGCCTATCAATCATATGTTATACAAACAAAATACTCGTCTAAAAAATGGCTAAATATCGCTAAATACGAGAGTTCATCGATCACATGGCTATTGGCTTATTTAGTCCACCATTGTTTTCCCCAAGATTCCATACACATTACTTCATAGTTTTTTGTTGTTGTTATGCATGTATATTCATTAAAAAGACTCGTGTATTCATTTTCCCACAGATTTGTCTTTGGGCCTATCAATCATATGATATAAAAACAATAGTCTCGTCTGACAAATGGCTAAATACGTGAGTGCACTGATCACATGGTTGTTGGTTCATTTAGTCCACCATTTTTTTCCAAGATTCCATACACGTTACTTCACATATTGTTTTTTATTACAGATAGGCATGGGAAATCGGGTACCAGATTATAAATTCTTCTAATTACAATTATTCAATCGATGGATGAGATTCATTATTTGGGGATTATGTTCTTGGTATGCACTAAATAAATTGGGGGTTCAACTTTAATCACTTATACATATAGGATTGTGTTATCTATAACATAAATATGAAGAGTTTAAGTGATAGGAAGGATTATGCTTTCGAGAATACTAATAGTCACATTTTGTATATTTATTGAGCTTAAAGCTAATGTAATAATCATCATTGGAGTTACATTTTCTACACACTCTTTCCTGATAGTGGTATAAAAGACTTGGCCTAACTCCATGATTATCTATCCTAGGCATTTCATCTCCATAGAGGAAATGTCTCCCTATCCGCCTCAGCTCTTTCTATCAGTCTGCTAGTCTTCCCAACACACTCTCTCTCTGGTTGATTCTCGACACAACTTTGTAAGGTGTCACTCTATCATTTATTCATGACCAGTGTTCCATGCATTCAACCTCTTTCATTGATCGAACGATCAACCTCCTTCTTTCACCAACCTATTACTTCAAAGGAATACACGATGGTGAACCCGAACTAAACCCTAATTTATTCTTGTTGCTATGGTAAACCCTAGAACCGTCGCATTCCTCACAGTACTGCAAGTGCACCATCACTCGACCTAAATTACATATTCCTTACTCCCCAATCCTAATTTTTGCATGCCTCCCTCGATAGTATTCTCTCTCACGATGCTACTGGAAACCATATCACTCATGCTAGTATAAACGTCTACACTCATACAGAACCCATAAACATCATAGTGGCACTCGCCCCTCATATTTTTCATAGTGAAATATTCAACTTTTCTAGTAGAAATCCTTTAGTCACTCTTCTCGCAAAGTACTAAAACTTTTCCAAACATTGCATAACTTGTCTCAACCATGCACTATATTGATCTACATGTTGGTCGCATAGGGATTTGTATCAATTGAGAAAGGAGAGGGTTACTCCAATTGTAGCACATGCTACCTTCAATCGATAAACATGCCTCCAATCGAATCACAGGCTACACTCATTTTGTGAGCCATTTTGGATATTGTATGTTCATTCTATATGGTTTCTCCTAGCATTTTTCATTGTATGAAGAATATTGAAAATAATTGGTTTCTTTTGGATATTGTATGTTCATTCTATATGGTTTATCCTAGTGTTTTTCATTGTATGAAGAAGATTGAAAATAATTGGTTTCTTGTAGTCTGATATTTTTAGAAATTTGTTGGCACAATTTGAATTATGCAAGTGAAGTTCAATTATAGAGAGTCCATGGATTTTCATACATTGAATCATAATGGGGTGCATTGTAGCATAACCCCTCTTGGTGCAACAGTTTCTCAGTATTCTTGGTGCAGTATCATTACCTTGCTATGTGTGTGCGAATAAAGAAGGCAATGCATTCTCCCATCTCCATTTTCAACGTGGTGCTAACTAGAAAGGAAAACTACAGAGAACAGGAAGATCAAGAGCACACTAATATTCAACGATATGTAGAAAGGGATCTTTGAAGCAACGAAAGACCCTGGAAGAAGAAAATTCACTGAAGACGAAGAATAATCAAACTTTGAATCTACTACCTCATAATCAAAGTCAAAGAGTAGCATACATAGTAGTAGACCTGCTAGAGTGATTCCGACCTCAAACAAAGAATGTGAAATATGGGAAGACAAAGAACAAAGGGCATATGTTTTGATCTCTATGACAGTAAGTGAGGAGGTGAGACATTATATTTCTTCTATTAATGATTCTTATGGCACCTTGAAGAGATTTAATGATGTGTATGACACACACTATGAACTAGAACTCATACAACTAATGTTGAAGCTCTTCAACCTAGAGTTGAAGAATGATGACCCTATGGCTTTAGCTTTAGAAATCAAAACCATAATGCATGACATTGAAGCCACTGGAGTGAATATTGATATCCCTCTCACATTCTTAATTAAGTTACTCTACCCTACATATTCTCACTACCTTGAATCGCCACATGTAAGTGGTCAAATGAAATCCATCATAGTTGACAAGCTAGTGGAGAAAGTTGCAAAATGAGATAAAGCCTTTGGAAAGAAGTTAGCCTCTTCAACTGGTGAGACTGAGTACCTTGATTATAAAGACAATATTAAACCACATGATTCTTCCAGATGAGAAAGCAACATAAGAGGACGTGAACGCAGAAGAAACAATTTCAGAGGCAGGGGGTAGACGCAACCAAGGTGATAGATCCAATCTTCATTGTACCTATTGAAAAGAGAATGGGTCACATGAAGCAAATGACTGCAAAGTTGCATAGGAGAATATCAAAGAAGACAGACATAATAAGAAAGAAAATAAAGGTAAGCCTTCAGAACCAGCAAAAGGTAATCCACCTTAATCTACCCATTATATTGTTTCCCATTGCAATATAGGAGTAGCAAAAGATTTATTTAACATACATATACTCATTGGAAATATGCATGGCTTCTTGACACATGCACAACCTATCACATGACATTCTTAATGGAATTCTTCAAAGACTTCAATGACAATGTAGATGGCATAGTGTATTTTGCAGACAAATCCAACCTCAAACCCTCAGGAATAGGCACCATCAGACTTAAGTTTCCTGGATTCCTCGATTTTCTCATGCATAATGTGCTCTATCTTCCTGATCTAAAAAATACCTTTCTATCCCTTGTGTGCATTAGACATCAAGGCCACTATGTTCATCTGATCAATGAAAAAGTTGAAGTATGAAAGGATTATGATACCATGCTTGTTATGACCGGAATCGAATATGGAAGACTATTGAAGATGAATGAGACATCTTCCCATACACAAAATGTTTCATACCTCTCTGATCACGGTGAAGGTATAATGTCATCTATTCTTTTGTGGCATGCTATATTTGTCCATATTAATTATGACAGTCTTTGTTTATTGAAAAAGAAAGGTATTTCTAGTTTTCCTATTATTCCTAGGAAATTGAAGCAATGTGGTGCTTGTATCATTTGAAAGCATAACAAACAACCATTTCATGATTCTACTTCGAGAGCATGTAGAAAACTTGAACTAATTCATTTTTATTTGTGAGTTTGTATGTTTGTTCTTTCTACAAATGGAAATAAATATATCATGTCTTTTATTGATGATTACACCAGGATGGTATACTCGCTGAAAGATAAATCATAATCTTTTGAAACAATTAAAATTTTACATGTATAGATTCAAAATAGAGATTAGTCTTGTATTGGCTCCATTCACACTCATAATGGAAAATAATATACATTTAATGAATTTGAAAATTACCTTCGCCAACATGGGATTAAGCATCAAACCATAGTTCCATTCAATCCTCAACAAAATGGTGTACCTAATGAATGAACATGACACAACTAAATATGGTTCATTCCATGATGTTTTTCAAGAATTTTAAATTGATGTTTTGGGCTGATGCAGTTCTGTGTGTAGTTTATGTAAAAAAAAGTGTCCATCTCATGCTCTTAAAAACAAGACTACTTATGAAATTTGGTATGGCCACATTCCTTTGGTGAAGCATCTCAGGGTCTTTGGTTCCACGTTCTATGCCTTGATTCCTAAGGAGAAAAGAATAAAGCTTGATACAAGGAGTCGAAAGTGCATATTCTTGGGGTACTCAAATACCACCAAGGGATATCATCTTTATGATGAGACAAACAATAAATTATTCATTTCCATAGATGTGATCTTTCTTCAATCCTCCAGGATAGACAAAATTTTTGAGAGACAACTTGATCATCTAGATAGATTCACTAGTGTAAAGACATATCATGAATTTGATGATGAGATTCCACATCTTGAAGGGGGGGTCCCTGTCTTGGGTCAATATCTAGAATATCCTTTTGAAGCCCAGTCTTCCCCACACGAAGAATTTCATGCCACTTCATCAAAACCTGAAGTTCATTTTGATGATGTGATCAAGAGAATTGAAAAACTGAGGCTTGATTAGAACTCAACACCATCTAAATCATCTCAACAATCTAGAACATCTCAGAAATTTCCACCAAAATGGCTCACAAAACACTTGAAAGTGTTCATCATGATGATGTCGGAAAGACAGGAACCAGAATGTCTTCAAGACAATATGGAGGTAATATAGATAATTCAAACGCAGGTGATGTAGATGACATAGATGTTTCATTTTATTGTGAGTTGATTTTATCTACTAACCTTGAACCAACTTCCTTTAAAGAAGCCACTTCTCATGATGAATGGAAAAAATACATGCATAAAGAATATGATTCTCTCATAAATAACGGGACATGGAATTTGGTGGACCCTCAATTTGGAACCAAACTAATCAACTATAAATGGTTATTCAAGAACAAGTACATATTATTTGGCTCGCTTGACAAGCACAAAGAAAGGCTCATCGCAAGAGGATTTGCATAGAAAGAAGGTGTTGATTATGATGAGACTTTCCTCCCCACAAAAAATGGGTTTCCATCCATACTCTATTTTCCATGGCAGCATAGAATAGATGGAAAATTCATCAAATGGATGGAAAGAATGTTTTCTTGAATGGAGACTTGAAAGAGAACATTTTTATGTCTCAACCAAAAGGCTTTGTTTTGAAGGGACAAGAACATAAGGTATTCAAGCTTATAAAATCCTTGTATGGCTTGAAACAAGCACCGTAAACATGATATGAAAATTTAATAAAGCATCTTCTGAAATTAAATTTCAAGCATTTCAATCTTGATAATGCAGCTTTGTTTGTAAAGAAAGTTGGAAAAACAATTGTATAACTTGTAGTATATGTAGATGATATGTTGATAACATGGATTAATGGAAGATACATTACATCCATAAAGAAAGAGTTAAATAAAGGCTTCAAGATGAAAAATTTAGGACATCTTCACTACTACTTGGGCATTGAAGTGATTCAAAATCCAAGGTTCATATTCATCTCTCAGAAGAAGTACGTTGGAGAACTGTTGAACAAGTTTGGCATGGTTGAGTGAAATCTTGTTTCTACTCCAATGGAACAAAATTTGAAACTCATATCAAAAGAAGTGAATGAATTTGAGGATGCAACCAAATATAGACAACTTGTGGGAAGTATTATCTATCTTATTACCACCAGACCAAACATTTCATTTGTTTTTGGGATTCTTTCCAGGTTCATGCAAAAGCCTTGTGAAGAACATTGGTCTACTGCAAAAAGAATTCTAAAATACTTGAAAGGAACTCAATATTTTGCACTAAGGTACTTTAAGGTGGATAACTTCAACCTATTTAGATATTATGATTCATACTTTGTTGGGGATAAGAAAAATGGAGTATCAACTTCAGGTTATCTCATGAATATTGGATCAAAAATTGTCTCCTAGAGATCACACAAACAATCAGTTCAAGCAGATTCCACAACAGAGGAAGAATATGTGGCAGCTGCAGAAGCAACGAAGGAGCTTATGTGGATTATAAAAATGCTTCAATATTTGCAGGAGAAACAAGTGAATTCTACTCCTCTTCTAGTCGACAATCTAATTTTTTTTAAGGTCATGGCCAAGCCAGACACCAAATTGGTGTATGAGACCCCCTTGTTTGTGGGACAAGGGACCACCTCCTTCCGTCCAATGATTTAACTAGTAATGTCTACGGAGGTATACATACCCTAGCCCCCTTTTGATTTGAACTTGTGACCTCTTAAGAGGAAACACATGTTGTTAACCATTAAGTTGGCCAAGAATCATAGATTCTAGGATCATACAAAGCACATCAACACAAAGTATCGTATGATTCGATATCATGTAGAGGCCAAGACTATTCACTTGAGACATTGTTCCACAAATGAGCAAATTGTGGACATCTTCACCAAAGCGTTTGGAAAATAAAAATTTTAGAAGTTTAGAACGATGTTTGGACACACACACACCCCTTTGTATTAAAGGGGGGAATGTTGGACACGTAATTATTGGGATTCCGTTACTTGTAACATAAATATGAAGAGCCATAGATGATAGGAAGGGTTATGTGTTGGAGAATACCAAGAGTCACATTTTGAATATTTATTGAGCTTCAAGCTAACACAATAAGCATATGTGGAGTTACATTGTCTTCCCACTCCGAGCCTGACAACTTAATTCAACTATAATTGTTGACCCTGGCATTATCGATTTGTTGCTAATATTGGCGTTCAAAATAGTCTGCACTGCCACATTTATTGTGTTTTTGGTTTAGCTTTTGGTGCCTAGGTTGTTTCCATAATTTTCTGGATAGCTCGGTTATTTCCATAATCGCCCGGATAGCTCGGTTGTTTCAATATGTGGGATCAAATGACTATAATCCCCACTATCTAAACCCATTTGTGGCCATTTCAATCTGTTAATAAGGGTGCAACAATCATTCAAATTAATTCTAGGTTCAAGTGTCCGTCCTTCGAGTGGGAGGATTTCTCAAGTCGCGGGAATGTTGGTTAGGTTATGGATGGTCGTGGGTTTCATATTTTATTTACATGCACATTCATTCATTCATAGAATTATATTTTGGGAAATCACTATACAGGATTAGATAGGAACAACCTAGGCAATGTGATTGTACAAGTGAGGAATGGCCATGTCTTTCATTATTTATTTACATGCACATTCATCCATTTATAGAAATTATATTTTTTGAAACTTCTATATAGGATTGTATAGGTACAAGTTGGGTGATGTGATTGTGCAGGTTAGGGATGGTCGTGTCTTTCATTTTGTAAGGTCTTTGGCTAGATGGGTGCAGAGACCCTTTCCCAAGTCCTCAAGGAGACAAAACATGGGGTTCCTCTGGCACCCAAGTGTTGCATGAGTTGGGAAAGTGGACGCCTTGGGCATGTGAACGCTGCAAGGGAGATGCCTAAGTATGAAGTGACCAAGAGATTAGGGCGTGTCAGCATGAGGGGTGCACCAAGGTTTTGTGCAATAGTCCCAAGGGGCTTGATGGTCGACAAGTGCATGAGTTCGTTTGGGCAACCGAATCTGCAAAGGGGCACGATGATTCGTTTGGGTGACCAAGTCCACGAAGGGGTGCGGTGATTCGTTTGGACACATGGGTTTTTGAAAGGGAACAACACCCCTAAGGGATGCAATGATTCATAATGGTGACCTTTGGAGTCCCTATAAGAGAACAAGGGCACACAACCAAGGAAGGTAGTTTTGGAAGATAAGGAGAGCAAGAAAAACTCTGCGATTCTAAAGCAGACTTAGACAAAATGGGGCAAGTTCCCTCAACGAGCCAAGTCGCTCCACATGGGAGGACTTTTGATGCCATGAGATCAATTCAGTGGATAGAGTTGGGCGAGCTTCCTTTGGTCCGATTTTGGGGAAGTCTGGAAACGTAGGTCTGTTGGAGGCATGTGTGAAGCAGAAGCAAAATTTGTGAAGTCTGCGGAAACGAAGAGACAACGGGTCTACAGTTGAGAGAACATATAAGGTGCACCATAGGAGGTTGCAGAGACGGTTGCAACAGAGATTCTTGGTGATGAATCTGTGTATGAGTGTCTTGGTGAGGTGAGATGTCTTTCGTTTGTTCCATAGTTGTTTGTTTGGATTCTCATGTTCATGGATATATGTTATTCTCATGTTCATGGATGTATGTTTATATATGATTAAGTGTTAAAGTGTGAAAAATATCTAAGTATAAAAGAGTTGCACTAGAGTAGGAGTGTGACTAGCTGGTAGCCTAGAACCTAGTATGGTATGCTATAAGGTGAAGAAGCTTATTCCAAACAAAGTATCTTTGGTATTGCCAAACAACAAAGTAAAAACCTCGATGTAGTATGCCCATGATGCCCATGATGTAGTATGCCCATGGTACACTGTGAATACCCAAAACATATTTTATTTACAAGAGCATTCATTCATTCATAGAAATATATTTTGGGCAATCGCTACACAGGATTGTATAGGTAGAGGCTGGGCGATGTGATTAAAGTGATTTGATTTTACAATTCTTCTCCTCGGATTTCATATGTTTGCCCGAAGAACTTTATCCTCTCGTGCATAAACATTGACAAACGACTGAAGAAGACGTGCAAATAAGTGGCCAAAGGCTGCCGGGGTGTTGAATAAGGAAGCAGACGTGGAGGTGGTGGAACGTTCAGGAAAACTATGGATAACTCAGTGAACTTGAAACCAGCAGCGAGTCAATTTAAAATGTCGCGTTGCATTAGCCTGTCGTACCGGTACCTCCTCGACATTCTTAATAATGGAGTTCTTGTTAATTACTAGAGCACTGTGCTGTTTTTGAGCTATTTGGAAATTATATTATCACGCCGACAGGCGTACTATATTGGAAATTGAGGGTTAGATTTATACTTCTTTTATTAAGTGGAAAGTCGTTTTTATATGGGAAATGTCAAATAAAGGTGTTGTCTAATTATTTTATGAAATGATTTTTTTAATAGAAATTTTGCCATTTAAATTTATACGAATCACTATTTTTTATTATTCAAAATCCATTTCAAAATGTGAAATGAATATAGCATAATAAAAAACTTCAGATAATAGAAGCTTTAACCTACTGCTAAAAAAAATATTTTATAGTTAAAGTTTTCATTGTTTATAATAGTTTCTTCGTTTTTGTTTTCATTTCCTACTTTATAGCTTTAAATATTTCTATTTGTGGCCAAAGTGTACTGGCAGTTTTCATTTTGCATAGTGTTGGTCACTATAATTGCTTAATTAATTTCAAACAACTAAGTGAAACATAAATTATCAACCCAGGGAAGTCTTTTGTTTCAAAGATAGCTGCGCACTATATATGCTCAATTCCAAAAGCACTTAGTGTTGTAGTAAGGAA
>ML778030.1:372474-402566 GCA_009831015.1 Picea engelmannii
GTAACAATGGGCATTGCTGCCCTGGATTGTTGACTATATAATCCCCTGGACCCCTGGATGCAAAGAAAACAACAAGTGGGAGAATGTTGGGTATGTGTTATATTCTTTGCATGTGTGTGTGTGGGTGCATCAGATACGACAACCGCGTTTGACGGTCCGTTGTAAATTTGTAAATTAATCCCGGATTAAGGGATTAGGGTTTTGGTAACTACGGAATACCTAAAAAACATTGTATATAATGTATGGCGAATGGTGAAATTCGATATAATGAAAAAGAAAGGTTTTCCTGGTTGAGGGTTTTCGGTAAAGATCTCTGTGTATTCTGTGTATGAGCCATTGATTAATTTCTTTATTGCTTAAGAATATATATGCATTGCTTTACTTCGTAGGTTTAAAACTTACATTGAAATCCTCCTAGATCCCAAACTCTCCTTTGGAGTTGTCCTCTTGGTCCTCTGCTTTGCTGTTACTGCTGCTTCCCTACTTCTCTTGCAAGCTTCCTTCTATTCGACTTATCCTTGCTGAAATATTCTTATACTGACCTCAACATCAACCTCCTTATCTCCTCTATCACCTCGTCTAGTTCCTTTGTTGGATGGATCTTGTCTTGCAGCCTGCTCTGTTGCACTTCCTCCTTGTTAACGGGTATATCCACCTAATCTCCCTTCCTGACTTCACCTCAAGTGGCATTAGATTTCCACCCTACTGTAGACTTTAGTTCTGTAGTCTCACCAATGAGTTTTTGCTCGGATTCCTCCTCTAACAAATTAGCTTATGTCAGCTCCTCTTGTGTTCGTTCAACTCCAACTTCCTCCAGTTTCTCATCAAAATGGAATTTTTCTCCCTCTTCTGTTGCAGGCTTCAATGCTTTAGTCATCTCTTGTTCATCTTCCTGGCTGAAATTTCTGAGAAATTATACTGAAGGCTCTTCTCCTACAATCTGCATGAATGCCTCTTGGCAGGCATCTTCTTGTTTTGGATGGTTCAACCAATCCTCCAACATATCCAACTCCTTCTCCCATGGAGTGAGCATCCTAACTACATGCTCTTCTTCTTCTGTGAAGGCATACATCAATATCTTCTCCTTCTCCTCCTCTATGATAGTCATTGTTGGTTGTCTTCCTTCTGTTTTTGCATCTGCAACACATGCTATGGCCTCAACTAGGCTATGTGGCAGGAATACCTCAATTCCTCCAATGATTAGAATGATCCACCAATCCACCTCCATCGGTTCTCCTTGCTAATATGAATTCTCAGTTGAGTTCATCTCTCCTCCCTTGCCCATCTGGAAATCTGGGATTTCTCCTCTGCCCTCCTGGCAGTCTATGAGATCGACTGATCTCATCTCATTTCACACCTAGCAATTTGAAATTTCATCACTTCCCTCCTAGAAGTTCATGAGATCCAATGATCCCTCTTCATTGCCCACCTGACAATCTGATAGCTCATTGCTGGCCTCCTAGAAGTCTACAAGATCTTTGCTTGATCTCCTCTCCTCTTCACTGAGGATTTTTCCAACTTTTGGTTTATAGATGTAAACCACTTCCTCTGTGTATCTGAGGTTTTCAACATGCCTCAACTACCTCCTCAACCCTTGTTGCTTCCTTCTCATCAAAAACTTTTGAACATGCCATTTTTCCTTCCTGTTCAGAGGCCATTCGTACCTCCAGTTTACCTTTTCCTCCTGCTGCATCTTCAATGTCAGCTACTCCATTCTTGTCCTTATCTCAATGAGCTCTAGATCCATATCCGGTTTGCTTTTCTGTCGGAAATATTCTCTCCTACCACGCCCATGGCCTTCAGTAGCCATTTTCACCCTCTTCTTGCCCTCCTGGAAAGTCTGTGGATCAATTTGCATTCGAGAGAATCTCCAACATCTCCTACACTCAGTTGGTTTTTCAATTTGTTATTGCACACGTGCAACAATTCTTCATACAGAGCATCAGTACTCTGTCTTCTCCTTCACTTGTTGTCTACAAGAAAACTTAGGCTTCTGATACTACTTGACATAGACAGACTATCTCCTTCATCTCCTTTGCTGAAATCTACAGACGAAAATTGGGCTCTGATACCACTTGGTGCAGACCCCCCCTTCTCCCTTCGAGGCTGCGCAACCTCTCGGTCTAGGATCATTCACATCAAGGAGTCGAATCGATTCTTTGGGCCTTTGCTAGACCCCAACTAAATTACACAGGTCCCCTTTTCCTCCAAAGGCACAGGTCGTATGGCACTCGCGAACCCTCTCCTTAGCATTATTAAAATCTCCAATGCGCACTATCTCTTCTTGCTAAGCCCCTTCCTTTCACATGACCACGGAATATGACCGTGGGTCAGCTCCCTTCGCAAATCCATGCTTCAGATCTTTTGTGATTTTCTTTCTCCCTTTTTCACGATCCCTAAATTGGCAAATTCTCCGGGACCATATCTATGGTCCACGCTCTGCTTTTATGTGACCTCAGGATATGAATCAAGGCTTAATATCATAGGCACTTCGGATTCTGGACTTCGGTTGTTTCAACTGCATTCATCGTTGACTTATCCAAACCTTGAACCTTGAATATAATTGGCACAAAGATCGATGGTCCCCGCTACTTCTTCAGATCAACGACCCTCAACTATTTCGGCTTCAGTGTTTCATAAATTTCTGAAACACTTCTCTACAGAACCTCCGGAGTGTTGAGTCTCCAGACTAGAAGATCTCTTGCCAAGTGTCCCCTCTCACAGATGAGCCTGATGTATTTTATATCGCATTGTTTCAAACCTTTTAAGATAGAGCAATGGTCCTATCCAAAACCAAGTGAACAACAAGTTCATCATCTTTTGGTTTTATTCCACACCGCCATTGTATCTCCACCTTCCAAGTGTGTAGATCAAGGTGACATGGCCATTGTATCTCCACCTTTCAATCAGGGTGAGCATGTAGATCAAGGTGAGTGTAGCATCTTCATTAAGTGTTGTAGTATGTGCACGAGAATGCTTCCACACAAAAACAATGCATGCGATGAAAACCAAAGCATTCCTCATGTAGTAGAATTAAGAAATGTCGGGATCCAATTTAAAAGATGTAATGGAGGAATCAAGGCGATTCAGTTTGACCAGGACAGCACCACAATTTTTCTTCCTCTGATCTTTATCAAAGATGACATAGAGATGGTATTCCATAACTTAATCTCTCTTGAGATGTGCAAGCCATTTAAAATCAATCACATGAGTTGTTACATGTTTCTCATGGATGATTTGATCGACTCACAAGAAGATGTGGCTTTGCTAAGAAGAATGGGCATCCTTACAAACTGGCTTGGGAGTGACAAAGAGGCTGATGTATTTTATATCGTGTTATATTTTATATCGCGTTGTTCTAACAGTAGCCACGATCCTCGAATTGGTGAATTCTCTGGGACCATATCTACGGTCCACGCTCTCCTTTTATGTGACCTCGGGCTATGACTCGAGGCTTAATATTATAGGCACTTCGGAGTCTGGACTTCAGTTGTTTCAACTGCAGTCATCATTGACTTCTCTGAACCTTGAACTGTGAATATAACTGGCGCAAGGATCGACGGTCCCTGCTACTTCTTCAGATCAACGACCCTCAACTATTTCGGCTTCAGCGTTTCATAAATTTCTGAAACACTTCTCTACAAAACCTCTGGAGTGTTGAGTCTCCGGACTAGAAGATCTCCTGCCAAGTGTCCCCTCTCACGGATGAACCCGATGACCTCGCGAATTCAGACTTTGCGAGTCTTCACTTCTGTAACCTCTGGATTTCTTGATTATCAAATCAACGAAGTGTTGATCTAATGCCACATGTCCTATCTCAATAGACGACTAGGATTTCTTCAGCTCCCAGCTCTTTGGGTACTCTCCTCCTTTCCTTTTCTCCGAAGGGTTATTCCTCTGAAGTCTGTGGATCTCTTCCACGTATCCTTCCAGCACCAACCACTAGGATCAACTCCTCTCTTCATAATTCAGGAGTTTCAGCTTCTACTCCACGTAGATCTTCCAGAGATTTACCTCTCAGACCCTTCTATCTGCTGCCACTTGTCAACCTCAACGATGGATGGTCCCACTACCTTCGGGACTTCGAGACATCATAACTCTGCTCTCCTCTACACTTAAAAGGGTTTAAGCCTTGTGCACTTACCTCTGGATCAAACGCTTGTTGGTCCTTCGTGCCTAGATCTAATGGCTGAGATCTGTTCTCCTCCTACACTCTCTGCTGGGTGTTTGGAAATGAATTCCAATGGTCCAGATCTCCTCCTTGCAGTTGATATGATGGCTAATGTTGCTCCTCCTCTTGAGCTTGCACTTTCTTCCCTGACTTGGAAGATTTCAAACATTTCAAAGGCTTCACCTTTGAACTATCTCATGCGAGCCCTGATGTATTGGGTCTCGATAGTGTTTTCCCTCCTGAGCTTCGGTAATGAAATTTGACCTTGGCCCTAGTGCACACTTGAGCTCTACGTGCAACTTTGCACTACCTCTCCCGAGCTGAGAAATCGCTTGGCCTTCCAAGGGGATCGACCCTCTGCATCCTTAGAAGAATTATGGTTCCCTCCTGGCACACTATGTGCTTGACCTCCTAAGCTTGTAAAGTGAAACTACTTTACCTATGGCGCACTCCTTGCACTTGACGAAGTCTCTCAAACGAATTCTTGCAGAACTTGTCTAAGTGTTGGCCTAGTGCACTCCTTGCACAAGTATTCCTCATGAACCCTGAACTCCTTCAGGTTCACTGATGCATCTCATGCATCTGCTCAATGCACTCTTGCAGAGCTAATAAACAGAGTGTTCAATAACTCTGTGAGTATCTTCCTCTAGCACTCTTCTCCTTGAACTCGACAGAGAGTTCTCCTTATGCACACTTGCACCTGCTCGATGCCCACCTAGCATAGCTCTACAAAATCTTCAGTAATTTTTTTTCCATGTTCCTTCTATGCACAGTCCTCTCTCCAGAGTATTCAGTAACTCTGAGGTTCCTCTTTTGAGTCTGCAAACTATCCTAGTGTGCCCTCCTAGAACATTCTTTCCTGAACTTGATTCGAGATTAAGATGCACACTCCTTGCACTAGCTACAGAGTTGTGTACTCCTTGCAAAACCTAAATAACCCAGAAATGATTTTAAAAACTTAGAGATAGTGAAATTATATCTATTCCTGCAGATGAAAATTATTCATACATCTACATCATAAATAAACACACCCATGAAATTCATAAAACGCAAGACAAACAAAACCATGTGTAGGAAAAACTGCTCTTTTGTATTAACATGAATGTATGTTTACAATGTGTACAAAAGCTCAGACTACAACAGAGTCTTAGCTCTCTCATTTTCTTCTCTATTATTTTCTTCCTATATGTTCTAATCTTCCTAATGAAATTAGATACAAATATCTTTTACAAAAGAGGGGCTCCTCGAGCTCTCCCTCCAAGCTACCTAACTCTCATTAATTACATTGAATGACATTCAATGGCCATCTAGTTTGAATCGGATCTATGTCTCATCAGCCTGTCAACCATTAAAGGCGACATCATCTCCTACCTGAACAAAGGCATCGGCTTGGCTCCTCCAGCCTTATAACATTTAATTGCATTTATTTACAATTTTAAATTTTAAAATGAGGGCAAAATGAGAGGGTTGGCGCCTTTCCCCTCCTTGAATGTGCTTTGATGTGATGGAATGTTGGCGCATTGTTGAGGTGGAGCGATGCTCCTGCATCAGGTAGCCATCGAAGTGTGAATTCATCTCTTCAGTAATTCACCACTTTGACCATCTGTCAGTCCTATGGGATTATTTAACCCATTCTTTTTTATTTTTAAATGTTTGGACCTTAGGTTATATTTTAGGTTGGGGGGTATTTTGATTTTTATTAATTTTTATAATTGCACGTGGGTGGATGGGGGTTATTTCCTTAATTAATTTTATCTTTCACATAGGTTTATATATCATTGTGTTAATTAGATTTTTAACGTAGGTTAATTTTATTTTTTTCTTCCCTAGTTTAAAGAGGGAAATTAGCCAAAATTTTACTACAAGCCAAAGGTCCTATTCCCTCCAGGTTCTTATTCAAACTATATATAGGGGATAAAACCATTTAAATAACTAAGGGTTGAACTCTCTTATGCATGTGATATTTTGGTTTGCAAGTTAAGGATCAATGACCCGGATTCACCCACATGTATGATTGATGGTTGTTGAGCGATGTTTTTCAAACAAGCATAACTTGGGCCGCAGGTGTCGAAATTGAGCCCAAGATACCTCATTGGAGAGTTATCAGACAAAGGAATGTAGTGGAAGAGGGTTCCAAGACAGGCATATGAGAGAAGATGTCATAAAATGTAAAAAATAGTAGACCACGGATTTGGGGGAAGAAATGACTATGCAAACTTCAAGAAGCCATATCTAGGGCTACATGCAACAAAATCAGGCCCAAAATGGCTCATCGGAAAGATTGAAGAGAGAAGAATAGGATGGGATAGAAAGTGTTGACAGATTGAGAGCATAAATTTTCTGAAAATTAAAAAAACATAGAAGAAACCCAAATTTAGTTGAAGAACGAGCTATGTTATGCTCCAACAGTCATATCTCAAGCTACAAGAAACAAAATAGGACCAACAATATCTCAATGGAAAATTGAGACAGAGGAGAAGATGATCTAAATATCTTAATCAACAGGAAAACACCATAAATGTACAGAATGGTTCAAGGAATAGGAAACGATGTCAAAAGTGAGAGATACTAATATTTGTGAATGAGTGTTATTTATGAGTTTCCTGAGGGTGAAAATAGCCTCCCAGAAGACTCTCCAACTTCTTTTTGCAACCCTCGCATATTCATTTTTGACAATATGAAATAAATTTGAAATGTAAGATGATAAATGGAAGGAAAATGAAACAAACATTCACTAGAGCTGAAGAATATCTCTTGTTTTATAAAAGTGAGCTTGTTGAATGTAATGAAGGACTTTTTCCCTTTAGGAATGATAAACAATATTCTTACTTCTGAATGAATAAAGAGCGAGATGCATTTCGAAAATGTGTGGCTTTGATAAATGTATATGAGACTATTCTTTGTGCATTTATCTTCTGCTTGAGTAGCATAGAATTTTCTTGTATGAACTATTTATTCACTCTATTCTATATGTTCATGTTATCATATGTTTATTTACGAGTACATAAATAATGTTATGAATGCACTGTAAAAATAATTTTTTTATGTATATATACCATTGTTGTTATCACTTATAATTAACATACATGAATTATTTCTAATTCTGATGATATTATATTTCGTTGTACTCACTCAATTAGTTTTTCTCCCCAGATAGGTTATAAATAGTTAGCTTAGATTAGTTTTATTTCAATTAGATTAGACTTAGGATTAATTAGAACTTTGTGGGGGGATAATTCATTGTATTTCCCCTTTTTTCTTCTGTAATTATGAATGGAAATGAGGCCCACATACTCGTTGGAAATGCTACACCAAATGAGAGTAGGTCTAATTGGGACCTGCCATCGGGCGTTCTCCCTTACCTGCTTGACAAGACATTTGTGTTGGGTATGTGTTATATTCTTTGCATGTGTGTGTGTGGGCACATTAGATTCAACAATTGCATCTGACGATATCTCTAGTAGTGATCCTTGTGTCATGTGTGCTAGGTGCTTTCCTAGGGGGGTCCCGAGGGGGGCAGGTATGCCTCCCCTGGTTATGCGCAGCGCCCCGATTTTTTTTTTTTGGCAGTTTTTGCTATTTTTAGCAATTTTCTAAATTAATCTTGGATTAAGGGATTAGGGTTTTGGTATCTACGGAATACCTAAAAACATTGTATATATTATATGGTGAATGGTGAAATTCGATATAATGAATATAAGAAAGGTTTTCCCTGTTGAGGGTTTCCGGTATAAAATCTTTGTGTACTTTGTGTATGAGTCATTGATTAAATTATGTTTTTCTTAAGAATCTATATGCATTGCTTTACTTCACAGGTTTAAAACTTACAATTTGGACCAGTCAACATGTTCTTTATGAATAATCCAATGCATACTTAGGTTCACATATCCTTTCATGTTGTTTGCATACTAATGGTTCTACAAATTAGTCATGCACTTAGTTCATCTGGGCCATCTCCGCTCTACTATGTTCTTCAACAAAATGATCAAAACTTCGCCACAGTAAAATTAAAGTAATGTTTGTAGACAGGTTGTAAAACACAGATATCAATTTGCATGATATTTGGACAAAGCAAACAATTTTGTTGATACATGGATCAACTCTAGCAGTGTGCTCTTGAATTGATTCTTCCTAGTATAGAAATATGAAAGATTTGGGATGTTTTGTCATGATTTAAGGTGAACTTTTATAAAGGGGAATTAAGGAAATGGTTACTATTGAAAAGAACACCCTTAACACAAAATCGATGGCTCGATCATTGTGATGTTATATTACATGAATATGTGAACCAAATGCTCTAAACTAGGAGGTTCAAAACATGGAAGCTTGGGAGAATGATGCATTTATAAGCTGAGTGGGTAATTCAAGACTTTGTCAATTTTCTACATTAATTAATTCATCACAATATGAGTATGCTTACATGTTCATCCTTCCCCTTTCCTCCTCTATGCTAAAGACACAAAAATAAAAATTTTGTTTGGAAATATTCCATAATACCTTATTCACATGCTTTCCTAAAAATACTAATTAAAATAAATAAATAAATATCCCTCAAAATTATTTGTATCCTGAATACATTCTTACCTAAAAGACTTACTCTCAACATTAATTGATTGACTGAGAAAATTGTTCCAATAATATACAACCTAGGTGGAGGTGTATATAATAATCTTAACACTGCAATTCTAGAATAGTAGTTGATCCGGGGTTTTTTCTAGACTAGAAATTAGTTTCATCCATACGAGCGATTGTAGTTGATATGGAGATTTCTCTAGACTAGAAATTAGTTTCATCCATAAATTTATCTCGTAGAGTTAATGGAATCATGCATTTTATTTCCCTCAAAGAAATATGTTGCATTCGAGTCACTCTAAAGAAAATAGTTAGTTTGGGAAAAAATGCACTTTAATCGTATTTGATGCACAATTTTTCCATCAAATTCCAATCCAACCCTGCCCGAAAACAATTTATCTGTCTGTCCTTTGGATTCGCTCGTTCCATGACATGGCAATCGAAAATAAATAAATAAATAAATACCCCTCAAAATTATTTCTACCCTCAATACATTCTTATCTAAAAGACTTACTCTCCATATTAATTGATTGAGAAAATTGTTCCAATAATATACAACCTAGGTGAAGGTGTATATAATAATCTTAACCCTGCAATTCTAGAATAGTAGTTGGACTAGAAATTAGTTTCATCCATACGAGCGATTGTAAATGATATGGGGCTTTCTCTAGACTAGAAATTAGTTTCATCCATAAATTTATCTCATAGAGTTAATGGAATCATGCATTTTATTTCCCTCAAAGAAATATGTTGCATTTGAGTCACTCTAAAGAGAATAGTTATTTTGGGGAAAATGCACTTTAATAGTACTTGATGCACAATTTGTCCCTCGCAATCGAAAATAAATAAATAAATAAATACCCCTAAAAATACTCATTAAAATAAATAAATAAATACCCCTCAAAATTATTTCTACCCTCAATACATTCTTATCTAAAAGACTTACTCTCCATATTAATTGATTGAGAAAAATGTTCCAATAATATACAACCTAGGTGAAGGTGTATATAATATTAACCCTGCAATTTTAGAATAGTAGTTGAGGCAGGGTTTTTTCTAAACTAGAAATTAGTTTCATCCATAGGAGCGATTGTAGTTGATATGGGGCTTTCTCTAGACTAGAAATTAGTTTCATCCATAAATTTATATCGTAAAGTTAATGGAATCATGCATTTTATTTTCTTAAAAAAATATGTTGCATTTGAGTCATTCTAAAGAAAATAGTTATTTTTCCCAATTTGATGCATAATTTGTCCATCAAATTCCAATCCAACCCTGCCCGGGAACAATCTATCTGTCCTTCCTTTGGATTCGCTCGCTCCATGATATGGCAATCAAAAAGAAGGAACAGACATGACATGGCAGTATACGTTCCATAGCAATCCCCATCGGATTAATGTTCCAGTAACTACAGTTACGTTGGATGCCAACAAAAGCAAAAGTGAAACTATAGCACGGAAAAGTGACAACACCTCATTTTCTTTTTATTTCCACTGATTGCCAAGCTCTCCACGTTGGCCCCATTTAACTTGCTTTGAAGTAAGGCAGTGATTCTTCAATCCTTCCTGGTGTTTCCAGCAATTGAACTTGGTGGAACAACATTTATGACACGTGTAGTGAAGCAAATATTTAATTAAGCTTTCAACTGAAGCACAAAAAGCATCCTCCGCACTTGTCATCCATCTTTACGGAACGTTAAAGATTTTAATGTCTCACCGCATGATATTCTTTGCAAGGGATGGCATGATAATCTAGTCGAGGAAGTTTAACTTTAAAGTGGGATAATATTTTATTTTTAAATAATTTTTAATATTTCAATTTTATGTTTTTTAATTTATATGATTATATTTTATATTTTAAGGTTGGTGAAATAAAATATAAAATATAAATATATTATTTTATAGTTTAGTAGTTTTTTTTGGGTGGAGTGTTCACTTTAAATGTTAAATATTTCAAAAACTTTATACATAGTTTATTTCCATAATTCTAAAATGGAAAAATATAAATATATTATATAAAAAATATTTTTGTTTTTTTAATTTAAAAGATCAAAATTATCTATGTGTTTTGCCAAGTGTAAAGAAAAAAAAAGTATTGCTATGATAAGAACAAATTCTCACGAGCTCCATAATGAAACTCGGCTTTGGTCAATTCCCGTGTCACCTTTGTGACGCTAAGAAGGTAAAAAAAGAAAAGCACTTTCTCTTAGATTGTCGAGCATATACCTTTGGAATGGGTTGGAAGAGATAAAAGTGCCTCTCGAGTTGAGGGCTGCTGCAATAAGGATGTATAAGAACGTTATTGCTAAGTTTAAAAACATTGAGGGCCGGTCAAAAGAGATTAACTGCAATATCGGAGTCAAACAAGGTTGTCCCTTGTCCCCTACCCTTTTTGGCATATACATTGATAAATTAGAAGAATGATTGGAAAAAGCAGGTTGTGTCGGCCCTACTCTCATTGGTATAGTCATCAATCTTCTTCTTGATGCTAATGATATCGTTCTTATGGCAAGGAGTCCCCATGATCTTGAAAACCAACTAAGAATCCTCAAGGATTTTTGCTCCAATATGGGTATGACTGTTAATACTGATAAGACTAAGGTCATGATTATTAAATCCAATAAGATCCCTTCTGATACCTTGGTATATGACAACAACAACTTGGAGGAAGTGACTTCATACAAATATCTTGGAATTGATATTCACCACAAGATTAATTGGAATTATAGAATTGAGAAAAACATTATTGGGGGATGGAAAGCTTATTATGGGCTTGAAAACAATTGTAAATCAACTGAACTTTGGAGTTGGGATAAGAAGAAACTCCTCTTCGAGACTCTTGTTACACCTGTTATTCTTTATGGATGTGAAGTCTGGGGCTATAGTATCTCTCGTGAATCCTGGAGAAAGATAGAGAAAATACAAAAGAATTTTATAACCTATAATCTCAAAATTTAAGGAAATACGCCCTATCCCATCCTCCTCATAGAAACAAGCCTCTCCCCCATTGAGAGCATGGCTATGACTAGATACCTAATGTATAAGAACAAGTTAAACAACATGGAAGACAAGAGGATCTGTCATCCTTCCACAAAGCCCACCTATTCTTGTGATATCACGTTGGAAGGAGTGATTTCAATCTATTAGCTATTACTTTGGAAATTATCTTATACACCACATTGAACAGGGCTACCATCCTGTCTTGCTTCGTTTTCTTTTGGGATCAGAGTGATCATCATGGCATTCGGTTCCTTCAGAATGGAGGCTGAGCATTTGGAGTCCTCCATTATACTATAAATCTCATGCTTAACCACATCCCAAAAAGATTTGAAAAATTCCACAATGAAGTCGCTTGGGCCTGGGGCCCTTCCATTAGGCATCTCCTGGACCACTTGGTCGACTTATTCCTTTGCTATGGGTATGCACAAGTTGACATTATGTTCCTCTGTGACCAACTTGGGGATGTGCCTAACTATCCTCTGGATGGCATCGGTCCTGTCCCGGTTGGGTTCTTTGGCTATCCCCTGGAAGTGTTTGATTAGTGTGTTTTCAATGTCATTGTGGGACTCTCTCTCTATCCCATCCTGATCCCAGATCTTCAAAATTTTATTATGAGATCTTCTCACTATATTTGTTCTCTGGAAGAACTTGGCATTCCTCTCCCCTTCATGAAGCCTCCTAATTCTGGATTTTTTTTCACCATAGGGTCTCTTCTTGCTTATATCTTGTTTTCCAATCCTAGAGTAATTGGGTTTCTTCTTTTTTTATTTCCTCAGTATACCCCTCTTGGATGCATTGTTCTTGCATCTCTCCCATTCTGTCGTCGATCATTTTTTTCTTCTGGTCAATGTTCCAAAAAACTTCTCTATTCCACTCCTTAAGTCTTTGCTTTATGTACTTGATTTTTTTGTGTAGTCTGAACATATTTGTCCCTTGTTCCAGGAGTTCCTCTTGCCACCATGTTTTGATGTTCTCCTGGAAGGTTGGGTGTTCGATCCATAATCTCTCAAATCTGAAGGGCCTGTTCTTTGGTGTTGTCTAAAAATTTTCCTCCAATTGCATTGGCCAGTGATCAAATCCCCCCCAGGGTAGGATGATGCAATCCAATGCTAAACCCTGGATAATGATGGATTCCGAGACTAGGAATATGTCTAACCTCATGGCGACCTGGTAGTGTGATAGTATTTTGTTATTCCATGTAAACTGGCAATTGCTAGTCCTGATGTCCAATAGCTCCATTGTGTCTACGAAGGCTGTGAATTCTTCTGCATCTCTGTCCAATCTCTGATTGCCCCCTTTTTTCTCAGCCAATGTAGTTATAATGTTGAAATCTGCAGCTAGAATCCAATGGAGGTTTTTGGTCCGCTACTTTATATTTTCTAGGTCTAGGAGCATTCTTCTTTTTTCCTCCAACGCCTAAGGTCCATACACATTTGTGCAAAGGACCTCCTCCATTTTTCCTATCACTTGCATATTAACAAATAATGTTTGCCTACTGGCTTCAACAGAGAGTAGGTTCACCGATTGTGGGTTCCAAAGGGTGAGTATACCTCCCGCCGTGTTTTGAATCTATAGTCAAAAACTTGTACTTACTCCAATATTTCTTACTGATTATTTCGATTCTGTTCATATTGCATTTTGTCTCTTGTATGAAACAAATATCAGGTCATTCCTTCCTCAATCTATTTTTAAGGATTCGTTATTTTCTAGGGTTGTTTAGGCCTCTTATATTCCAAGTAATAACCTTCATTTAAACATGTGGGGGGGAGTTAGGAAAGAGTTTTTTGACCTTACCTAAATTTATCAGCAGGGATCCTAGTTCTTGTAGGGATACACTATTTGATTTCCTCCCTTTCTTTTGTATTGCCTTCTTTGGTGAGTGTTGTGGATGTCCATCTCCAGTTTTGATACCCAAGTTTCCTATTTCTCCATGCATGCACTTGATTCCTCTAGTTTCTTCCTCCTCCCTGAGAAGGAAAGGAATTGAATGCAATCCAGTTTCTCTGTTGGTATATTGTCGACTCCCTACTTTTTCCATTGTTCCAATATGTTCGAGAGGTCTATCCCTTCCCTTTCCACGATGTCTCTGAGGTCTGGTCTTCTGTTCCTACCTCGCTTGGTGTCATTTATGAATCTTCATCTACCTCCTGCATTGGGGTATTTGTGTCTTTGCCTCCTCCTTCCATTCTGCTCTCGTTGTGTCCCTGATGTCCTTTGGCATTTTGATTTTCTATGGTCTCATGGGTTTCCTGTTCATTTATATCCCTTTATTTTGTCCTTTTCTTCTCCTCTTCTTCCCCCTATTTAGGGTTTCCCCTTCCTTCTACTCTATTCCTTAATTCCGGGTTACTCCCTGTGGAGGGCTTGCCTTGTCTCTTATTTCCCCTGCCTTTGTATTTCGGCCTCACAAATCCATCCTCATCCTGTTGTTGTTTAGATTTTTCATGCTCTGATTTTTTGTTTAGAGGACATTCTCTTAGTAGGTGCCCATGTTCATGACACCTTATACATCAAAACAAGATCTAGTCATAATCTATACTTTGGATCCATTCCTCATCCCTGATTTCCAGACGTATCACCTACGGGAGAGCCCCCGAGACATCCATCTCTATACATATCCTCACATAGGATGTATACTTCCCTTATAATGTTGCTTCCGATGTCTTAACATATTTCCCCAACTTGTTCCATATGGCTTCGAAGGTGGACGACAAACGGTAATCTAACTTTAGGGAATAAAGCCTAAGCCAGTCTGGGACGTTTTTAAAAGTCTCCTTTTCTGGGGAGAAGTTTTCCTTCCACATTCGCATGTATAGCTCCATTGAGGCATGGAAATACGGTCCCCCCTCAAATATTTTATTCATGTCCTCTAAGTTCATTAAAATTGTTGTGAAGAAACCTTTCGATCCCAGGTGGAGGTCAACTTCTCCACTCAGCTTCCATTGGTATTTTATCCAACTGCGTAGAGTCTTTTCTGTGGGCCATAGGCCCATAAAATTGCATATTAGGGAATGCGTCTTCATCTGATCTCAGAAGAGTTGGGTTTATGGATCTTGTAGGATAACTTTTGGGATTAACGTTGTTTTTGGCTTGCATGGATTGTGCCCACCTACCCCACTAGGGTTAGCCGTTTCTGGCATACTACTTCGGGCTTCCTTGGCCTCCTCCCCCACTTGGTCATTTTTGCCTTGGTTGGCTTCCTTATTATTCCTTGACCCTGATCCCAAGGTACCTGTCAGGGGTTCCTTAAATCCCACGTCGCGTGGACCTTTCCCTCTGTCCACACTACTTGCTTGTAGGAGGGAGTCTTGCTCCCTCCCCCTCTGGTCACCATGGTTATCATTGTTTAAGATGTAACCCTCGAACCCTAGCCTTGAAACCCCATCAGAGTTTGTCAGAGCCGAAGTCAATAGAGATTTGATCCCTATCGACCCTTGATAGATATGGAGTTAAATGGATTTAAGTTGGTTATATTTCAAAGTTAGTGAAATCAAATAGATATATATATTTCAAAGTTAGTGAAACCAAATATAAATATAAATATAAATATAAATATAAATATATGATATATAAAAGGGTTGATTTTTTTTTAATATAATTTATTATTATTTTAATTAAGGCAATTTTTGTTTAAATTGATTTTGAATTTAAAGAAAGTGTTTCTGGATTAAATTAAATAATATTTTTTTTATCAAATATTTAATATAAATTTGTATTTTATTTTATTCTATGACATAGAAAAAAAACTATATTAATCTAATTTAAATATTAAAAGAATTAAGTTTTTAATATAAACTTATATCAATTTAAATATAAAAAATAAATATAAAATTTTAACATAATTTTTTTTTTATCAATTTATTATTTGTTTATTTAATTTTATTTTACTAGATTAAAATTGGTGAAAAACAATAGATTACTTGGATTTGCTCACAATGTTATTTTGAAGCTTGAAAATCAATAAGAGAAGCCTTCCAAGATCATTAAAGTTTTGATGACTTAGAAGGTTAGGAAGGTCGGTATTGTGACAAATATTTTGAAATTGAGATCTTTATCACACCATAGATTCTCTTTTAATTTAGCTTGTACAATATTTTTAATATCATATATAGAATAACTTCTTCTTGTATTCCCCTAGTGTTCTTGTACATTAAGTATCTAATCATAGCTATGCTAAAAAATGGGGGAAAGACTCCGAAGATAAGATAGGGTAGGGTGTATTGTCCTTAATTTTGAGATTATAAGTGATAAAATTCGTTTGAATATGGTCTATCTTTCTAAAGGATTCTCCACACATAAGAGGGGTGATAAATAGAAAATGGATCAATAAAATTAATATGGTTAATATAGTTCATATTTTCATCAATTTATTTTACTATAAAAGTAATAAATCATATATGATCAAATTTTAAATTAATCACATAATTTGATGTTCATTGAATTGGTCATTCTATTATTAAGAATATACAAATAATGAATTATTAAAATTAATGAAATCAATATAGTCTAGTTTTTTCAATTTATTTTTTAATATATTTTATTATTAAAAAAATAAAAAAAAATAATTTTATTATAAAAATAATAAATTATATATGATCACATTTAAATTAATAACATAATTTGATGTTAATTACATTGGTAGCCATCTTTGCCATCATAGCAAGAATTTGAATTAATAAAGTTAGCATTTTATATTTTTTTAAGTTTTTGAATTTTTTGAATATATAGTTAAATGTATTCTGCAATGCAATTTATTTTAGAAAGTTTTGAAAACTTAAATTAACATTTACATTTTTCCGATTCTACTTTAACTTTTAAAACGGGATTCTCACTTTAACTTTTGCTAATTTCAGTTATTTAAGAAGAGAGGAGAGGGTTGTGTAGGTAATAATTTTGTAGGCTTTCTAAGAAATCAAGAAGAAAGAATTAGTTAATCTGAGGAATAGAAGGCTACGACCTTGCCATTATGTAATCGTCCCACTGCTGTGAAGTAGATTGTTTTCTGAGTCATGTGATTTCTGACTTTATCTGCTTTCCGGTTTCTCCCATGTGTTTCTGCCATTCTAGACCGATGTTTTGGCTGCTGTGTGAAGTATTCTTAGTTTCTTTATAACTTTGATGATTACTACAGGTTTATTTGAGTATGTAATGCAGCTTTCCAGTTTTTGAGTATGATTACTAGAGGTTTATTTGAGTATGTAATGCAGGTATATGGTGGAGAAAGTTTTAACAGCTCCACTGAAACGGAGACATTGCTGTAATAAGAGAGAGACAAAGTAATCTCTGCACCGGAATTGTTGTCATAAAATGTCTGTCCATGCAAGGCCAGCTTCTGCAGACTTTGCAGTCGAGATTCATGTCGCCAGTGATGATGAACGGACGTCGCTGCACGATGCAGAGCCACATTCCGAGAGTGATGATAGACGGATGTCGTAGCAGAGGCAACTGATTCTCTACCTAATTGTAGAGAACCGCGAAGATGGATAAGCAAAACGGACTGGACTGATTATATGAAAGAGGATCCACGTGTTCGTCTCAGACCGTCGTCCGTTGTGTGCATATTTAGAGTTCCCAACTTGCTGAAGGATGCGAAAAAAGAAGCATATGTCCCTCGAATAGTTTCATTGGGTCCACAGCATCACGGCAGTGCAGAGCTTCCTCAAAAGGGCCATCACAAAGGAAGAGCGCTGCGTAGAATGATGAAGAGGTTCAATACTAATATGGATTTTGCCTATCGCGCAATGGAGGAGTTTCTGAAGCTGGAGAAGGAAATCAGGGACAGCTACGAAGAAAACATCTATTGCCATGGAGAGACCCTCGCTCGGATGCTAATTTTGGACGGTTGCTTCATTCTAGAAGTATTGACAACTCTCATGGAGTGTTATAACCCTACTTTTGAGGAAAATAAGCTTGGTTTTGCTGTAAACGAGTGTTATGACCCTATTTTGGGGGAAGATAAGCTTGGTTTTGCACTAGATATACTGTACGACATTTTGATGCTTGAAAATCAAGTCCCCTTGATCGTTCTCCGAAAGCTATTCCAATTGGTGCTCAACTCGGCCGTTGATATCAAAAAAAGGATTTTGGGTTTTACGATGTATTGTACATCGGGTTGGTTCAAACCTTTCGACGATGGAAATTTTAATATAGAGCAATGGTCCTGTCCAAAACCAGGTGAACAACAAGTTCATCATCTTTTGGGTTTATTGCACACCGCCACTGTATCTCCACCATCCAAGCGTGTAGATCAAGGTGACACGGCCATTGTATCTCCACCTTTCAATTGGGGTGAGCATGTAGATCAAGGTGAGTGTAGCATCTCCATTGAATGTTGTATTAGGCAATGCATTGGAATGCTTCCACACAAAAACAAAGCACGGGATGAAAACCAAAGCATTCCTCATGTAGTAGAATTAAGAAATGCCGGGATCTAATTTAAAAGATGCAATGGAGGCATCAAGGAGATTCAGTTTGACCAGGACAGCGCCACAATTTTTCTTCCTCCGATCTTTATCAAAGACGGCACAGAGATGGTATTCCGTAACTTAATCGCTCTTGAGATGTGCAAGCCATTTAAAATCAATCAAGTGAGTTGTTACGTGTTTCTCATGGACGATTTGATCGACTCACAAGAAGACGTGGCTTTGCTAAGAAGAATGGGCATCCTTACAAACTGGCTTGGGAGTGACAAAGAGGTTGCCGACTTTTTCGACAGTCTATGCAAGGGAGTCACCATGACTATGGAAGATGGCTTCTACGAACTGAGAAAAGAAGTGAATGCGCACTACAAAATTAAAAAGAAGGTCCAGTTTGCAGAGCTTGTGCGGGATCATTTCTCATCGCCGTGGAAAGCTGTAGCTTTGGCGGCTACAATTGTTATACTGTTGCTCACCGTGGTACAAACAATTGTTATACCGTTGCTCACCGTGGTATAAAAGGGTAAGTGATTAGTGGTTCAGTTGGCAATTATATCGGTAAGTGATTAAAATTTGGATGATGATGTATCACCAGCTTTGTAAGCTACAGATTTGGAGCTTTCCAGTTAGTTAAAGTGAATTTGTACTCATTCAGTGTAAGGGAACTTTCGAGTTAGTTTAAGCGATAGTAAGTAACACAATTTGTATGATGCATCTCCTATCGAATATTATTTCGCTGTGTTTATCGAATTATTTCTCCATTATAACACATTTTGAGACACTTCATGAAAACTCCATACCACGATATGCAAATAAATATACTAGGTGTGATAATAAAGTGAGGTGGAATTTTCAATCTTTCAAAAATTAATCTTATATAAATGTAATATATAAATCACAACATAAATGCAACCATTTAAATGCAACCATTTTTAAAGAATAACATGATTATATCTATCTATATATTAATGTCAATCATAATAAAAACACAAACATACTTTTTCAAAAAAATAATTCCATGTTATTTAATAATCCTACACAATTTTTATAAATTTTCAAAAAAATTATAAATATAAAAAAAACTCCATTATATTATTTCTTGAATTATTTAAAATTTAAAATATTTTGTTTTTGAATGGTGTTGTCTTGTACCTTGTCAACCAATTTCTCCATTATAAGATTTTTTGCAAGCTCCTCTAATTGTGGAAGTCGGCACAACTTCACGGTTTTGTGTATGCCTGAACAAATTTTTATTAAGCTTCTCATTTCTTTGTATACCTTTTGTCCCATTTGTTGGTAGTGGTCAAGTGTATAGGTGTCATTTTTTCTTTCCCTGGTTGAAGGATGATATATCTCTCCTAATGTATTTGGGTTCTGTGCAATTCATGTATCAATGTCGTTCATGCCCTCCTAGATAATATTGAATTGTGTTATCTTGGTTTTTACAGTGCTATGTTGGTTAAAGATAATGGAAGCTAAGTCTTGGAACATGTGCATGTGCGCGTACATATTGATAAGGGATTCTTCGAGCTCAATCCTGACTTTTTATGTGCTTGTATAGAAACTCTAGAGGTTTCCCTTGTCTATTTTTACATGTTGAAGATTACCCTCAAGATCCCTAATCCTTGCTTCCTGTTCCAAGTTCTTTCCACACAAATTCTAGACATTGTCTTTTTTGGCATTCCAAAAGGTGGATCTAGCTGAGGCTATGGATATTGGATCTTTGCTGACATGTTCTATCATGGGGATCTGTGTGATGAATAATATTAGGTTTTCCCCTGTTATTGGAAATTTCTTCTCTTGTTCTTGCATAATTTCTCCTTATGCTTTGTCGTATACGAACTTCCTCAGGTTGGGGATATCATCTAGCCTTAATGGAGTACCGAGTTCCAAACATAATCCATTGGCACCAGCTGTTTATATCTCAAGGATCTATCAATGTCCATTGGCACTATCTCACTATTTCTAGCCTCTCTCCTCTTCTTATCCATCTTCTTTAGCTTCCTTCTCTGTTGCTTATTTCCTTGTCACTGTTGCTACAATATTTTCCACCACCACCTTCTGCTCGATTTTTTTCTGGACAACTACCTTTCTTGTGGCTTCTTCTTTAGCTTTGGATTTGGAGTCTTTTGTGATTTTCCTCTTTTTATCAATGGTGTCATTCTTTTTCTTGTGAACCTTCTCTTTATTCCTCCTCTTTTTATCCTCCAGTGTCTCTTCTTCCTCTATTGATCCTGAATGTGGAAAAGTGGAAACGAGAGACATCCTTCCTGCTACCTCTTCCTCTATTTTCTTTCTAGATTCTTCCGACACATTATCCTCATCTACAATCCTCCCTAAGGGTTTTCCTCGTCTCTTGAACGTGAATTCATTTGAATTTATTGCACCGTGATGTACCTCCTCTCCCTCCCAAACATCTATTGTGTATTCCCAAGGAAAGCCTACCTTATTGAAATATCTTTTATGACTCCCTTTGAGTTGTGTCTCTTGAACCTCTCCTCTCCAAAATGGTACAAGAGCAAGTTGTTTACTTATTCTTGTGCTTGCTTGGTGTTCTAAAATGAGTAGAGCCCAACATACAGTGGGAGTGGTGGTCATATTTCCTTCTTTCCTTAGTATAGAATTCCTCCTACTCCATGAATCACTGTTTGATATGCCACCTCTTGGAGTACTAGTTTTTCTAGTAGAAACTGAGAGAGGAGATGAGGAGATTTCATGGCATTGTACACCCTGATATAAGTACCATGCTCCATAAGGTACCAATCATTGATCCTATTTATGACAACTATCACTTTGTCGGTCATACATGGGGCTAGTGTGCAATATATAAACTCATACATAGGAACCAAAAAATGTGCACATATTTTTTGATATTTCTTTTTGTATTTGTGCTCCCATAGCACTTTGCAGTATATGTGAATGACTTCATCTAATGGTTTCCATTTCCACCCCATCTCTGGGTATTGGTGGGAAACACACATGATGTCCAAGAGGTAGGAAGACATGTGGAAACTTGGGAAAGTTCCCAGCTGAGCTTCTACAACTGTAGTGATGGCATCTGTTAAGTTGGCCGATAAGATTTCATCCTAGTTGAATGACAATCCTTCATCCGTGTAGTAATATATCAGTGTCATGCATGACAAAGAGAACTGGGAGGCATCTTGTTCCCCGTATATCATGTATATCATGGCTACCATACACTGATAAGGCCTCCTTAGTGTTGCCATAGAGTATCCTTCCCTGGGTATAATTTTGAATTGAGTGTCTATATTATACCACCTAGGGAACAATTCTTTGGCTGTGTGTTCGAACTCATCAAGAAGTTTTTTGTCCAGCTTCTTAGTCCCCTTCTTGAGGTGATAGCATTTTGCTAAGTCTTCGAGCCAAAAACGATGCCATGGATTCCTTTCTGGAGTTACAAACATATATGTTCCTCAAATATATGTTCTTTAGAATCCAAGTGATGGAATCAGTGCAAGGGAACACAACAACATAGATTACTACTATGAATATTCTAGAACTTATATTGTTATTGAATATCTTTAATTTGTCTTGGTCCTCGACATCAATGGAGAAGTTCTTATTTTTTAACATATGTTACACATCTCCCCATCTGAGTGCATCCCCTTCCTTTTCTAGGAGTCCAGAGGTGTTGTCATACATGGCTCTGGGGGTGTCAGGTTCATATTCAATCTGTTGGCCAATTTCAGAGGCCTCGTTAGTTGGATCTTTGCTAGACATTTTCTTTCTCAGAGACATATATGAACCTGATAAACCATATATGATCAATATTAAGACAAATTAATAAATGACATAAAATTTAATCTATCTAAGTATCTTCAAATACCATAGGATTCGCTTGAGTTGACATTGGGAGTAGGATATTCTTCTAAAGATGATAGAATTATAGCATGCATGGTGAGCAATCTAGTGGAAGTTAGAGAAAAAAATGGCTTAAAAGATACTCAAAATTAAAAATCGAAGCAGTTCGTGACAAGTCTTCCAATAGCCATCGATAAAGTTAGTATGAAAGGCTCTGATATGCTTAGTGTACATTAGATTAATTGATGGGAAGGTCATCGATGAAGGTGAAGGATCGAAAAAATTGGTGAATTTATATTTAAATCCTCCAATACATAAGAGGATTTGATACGAACTCCTTCAATATATCGAAGGATTTGGCAAGAAGTACTCTAAGGATGAAAGTGTACATCATAGAATCTGGTGTAAAATGTGTTGATGGGTAACTTAATGGATCGAAGGATTTAATACAAAAGGCTTTGATTACCATTAAGGAAGTTAATGGGATGGATTTTGATGGAATATTAAGTACATCAGCAGGGTTGGAATGAAGTATTCCGACAAGTGAATACTCAATTCAAGGAATTTTATGTGAACTTCGTCGATGGCTATCAGACTAACTCATGGGGAGTCTCTCGATAGGACTAGAAATGTTGATAGAACGGTCATTGAATTCCATAAAAAATGTATCCATCTTTTACTAAATTTCGGTGTGAGGGAAACATGTTTAATATTTGAAAAGCAGGGTTGACGATGTCGAAAATATAACTCCAACACCTAGGTACTTTGTTATCTAGTGACTTCCTTACTACAATCAGATTAGCAACTCACAAAATAATAATACACTACTGAAATATTCAACTCAATATAATGCAGCGGAAGCATAAATGACCTAGGTGGATATTGGTGGCCACCTACCTACTCCACATAGCTCACATGCAGATTTCATCTTGGAAGTTTCATTTTTCATCTTGGCAGTTTTTTTCTACCTTTTCAAGTCCTAAACTTTCTGGGTCGTTTTGAGGCCCTAAACAACGTTTTTTGGGCCTGCCACAGTCACACTATCATTAAAGTTAGATTGTGATGGAATAATGTATATTCCTTGGATACACCTTTCCAATGGGCTATCGTATGCCTAAAATGGAGATCATATGCAAAAGTTACGACCCTGGGAAGTTGATGTACCAACTTACCCCAATGGGGTCCACGTGACTTTTGGCGCTTCATCTCCTAGGGTTAGGTTTTTGGATGTCTATGGTTTTGGCATTCATGTTTGATACAAAAAGGCTTTTGGATCCTCATTGTACTCATCTTCTTGTGAATGGGCATAGTCGTCACATCTCTTCTCAAAGATAAGTTGTCACCATTATAACAAGCTTGTTTCAGTCTGCATTTTATAGTTTCAACACAATTCTTATTTAATAGAAGTCAAGTTTTATTGTATATCTATTATTATTCACTATATCTCTATGTTAATATTATAGATTTGTGTTTTCATTTCGTTCCACTCATAAATTTGGATCAATGGTATCAGAGCGGTCTGCTCCTTGTCATTTTTTAGTTCATGTCCCCAACGAGGTCAGGGTATAGAGAGTTGGGTATCGAGCTTGTTTCTCTTGAGGACAATTTCTCTCGCACGCCAAATAAACCTTCCATGGTGGGAGAAAATAAAGATGAAGGGATAGGAGATCCTTTCAAAATGTTTCTCAAGGAATCCCTCAAGTGACAGGGGAACAATATGATGGACAGATTTGCACAAATCCTTCGATGGTTGCTGACAAGAAACTCATCTACCTCAAGTGGAGGTGACACCCCCTTCAAGGTACAGATCAATTTTGATATTCTTATATCTAAAGTTCAAATAGATGCGGATGTTGTAGATAAATAGTTAAACCTTCTAGAAGGGTATTTTTCTATCCACAATGTTTTCAATAGAGAAAAGATTACATTTGTGCTCCTTAAGGTCATCCCCCATGTCAAATATTGGTGGGAGACTTTCTATGAGAAGAAGGAAATAGAGGGATCTACATTATTTGTAGTTGAACCCACTTGAGGTTTCTTCAGGGATGATATTAAGAAACAATACTACCCTGTTGGAAGGTATGACGACTTATATACAAGATGGACCACACTATGACAAGAAAGGGACCAAATAGTGCCAGAGTTCACCAATGTCTTCCATACCTTGTGCACCAGGTTGGGTATCAAATACTCTGAGCGACATTTAGTGCTCAAGTACCATGAAGGTCTGCATAGATACATCTGAAAAGAAATGGAGTTTCTAAACATTTCATCTTTGGGCATGGCATATCAATATGTTGTTAAGATAGAGAAAAATATTAAACAAAAGACACGACAGTTTGGGTCTGTTGTAGTAGATTTCAGAAATTGCTCTACTCAGTGTTTTCTATCCCAAGAACCAATGGGATTCCTTGATATAAAGGCACTATTATATACACCTGTCATCTCATCTTCTCTTGATGGAACTATATGTTCATCGCCTTCTTCCTTCGCTGCCTCAAAACCTCTTCTTCCTTATCCATACTGCCTGCTGTGCCTCTCTATTTCCCTGCTCCTTAAGCTGGGACGTGAAATATCAGTATTGCAAAGATAATAATAAATGTGGGACTATGCATATACGGTATCCTTTCAGTGTATTATTCGGCCCCTTCTGCTAAGAGACTACAGCAGGTTTCTACATGGAACCCCGACTCCGAATTCACAGAAGGGCTTAATCATTGCCACCAATGCGCGTTGCCTCCGAGAACTATATCTGTCAGAGTTGATGCGTTACAAGAAGAGTCACCACAGGTGGTGGCCAAATCTAAACATATATGGCAATTTCTCTGCAAATTGATAAGCCACCTAGATACCAACAGAGTAGTTATAGCATTAAAATATTCTTTATCTCTTGGTATTTCAGTCTTGTTTGGGGTTTTAGTCAGTCACCATAGAGGGTATAGGGTTGGAATTGCAGTTGCTATCAGCATGGGCTCTTCCAGAGAGTCAACCTTCAAACTTGAGAGCATTAGAGCTCAAGTACCGTGGCAGGATCCGTCTATGCAGTAATTGTGAGCAGTGTAATGAAAGAATGCATTCTTCTGCGAGCCGTTGCACTTATACCATGGATGGTATTTACCAATTTTCTTGGATAGAGCAAGATGTATGGTTATGCAGGAGGACTGTCTTCCTTCATTGTAGTAGTCATCATTCTTGGATGAAAGGATGTCAAGCCACCTTTAGAGTTTGCTATATGGATTAGAGATTGTGGAGATTGCATCGAACAACTAGAGAGATTGACAAAGCTTGAACTGCTCCTCTAAATGGAAATCAGAGACAACAGCCTTGAATGCAATGCTGCTCCAACTACTTCAATTAACTTCAGCAAACGACCTTTCATTGAGGATGCTAGACCTCGCAAAATTAAGAGTATTCATTTTACCACCATGTCTGGGCCAGATATTGTCAAAGCTGTTGAGCTACATGTTTATGAAAGTAATCTTTTTGTACTACTAGATTGACGACCATGTGATCATGGTATTCTAGATACTCGTTTGGGTCCCTCATACAAGACTGGAGAGTGCACAACTTGCCATGGGAAATCCGCAGATTGCCCAGGCCATTTTGGTTATATAAAGCTTGCACTTCCTGTGTTTCATATTGGCTATTTTAAAAAACGTCATTAACCTTCTACAGTGTATTCGCAAGTCATGTGCACAAATTCTTTTTCCAGAAGAGGAGCGTAGAGTGTTCCTACGACATATGAGAAATCCAAGAGCTGAGGTGTTGCAGAAGCGTGCATTGTTGAAGAAAATAATTGAACGATGTAAACGTGTCCACGTTTGTACACACTATGGAGATTAGAATGGAACTATGAAGAAGTTGACCTCAACTTTGTGTATAGCTCATGAGAAGTATTCCAAGGCACCTGGTGTTAGAAATGATTACCAGTCAGAACTAATGGAAGTAGTAAAACAGAACAAAGAAATAAAACCATATTTGAATAGAATTCAAGATGATCTTACTCCCATTAAAGTTCTCAACCTTTTTGAAAGGATGACAGACAAGGAGTCATTTGGAATGGTAGGATTGTGAAGTTCTAGATCTTGATGATAGGCCTGAGAAGCTTCTTATAACACATTTTGCAGTTCCCCCTATGGCCATTCATCCTTTAGTAGTGACAAATGGTGGAAGTAATGAAGATGATATTACAATGAAGCTACAACATATAATGAGCAATAATCTGGCCTTGCACGCACACTTGGAAAGTGGCAGTTCTTTAGTGAATTGTATGGAAACCTGGGACTTGCTTCAAGTTCAAGCTACCATGTATATAAACAGTGAAATTCCAGGTCTACCTTCAGGTATGCAGCCTCCTGAAAAGAAATTGCGTGGATTCGTGCAACGTCTCGAAGGAAAACAGGGTCGGTTTCGAGGGAATATGTCTGGAAAGTGTGTTGATTTTACTGGATGGACTGTGATTTCCCTGGATCCTAATCTCAAAGTTACTCAGGTAGCTGTGCCAATGTTGATGGCAATGGTCTTGACATATCCTGAAAAAAGTTTCATGCTATAATATTAAGAAACTGAGGCAGCGTGTGAGTAATGGACCTTCAAAGTACCCTGGGGCAAATTATGTCATCTCTCTTGATGGTTCAAGATAGTCTTTAAAAATTGGGAATCCAAGACATGTTGCTGCAGAGCTGAAATATGGTTGTATAGTAGAGTGCCATCTTGAGGATGGAGATATTTTTCTTTTTAACCGGCAGCCAAGTCTACATCGAATGTCCATCATGTGCCATAGGGCAAGAGTAATGCCTTGGAGAACTCTCAGACTCAATGAATCAGTCTACAATCCATACAATGCAGATTTTGACGGAGACGAGATGAATCTACATGTTCCTCAGACTGAAGAAGCCAGAACCAAAGCTCTTATGTTAATGGGGTAAGTAGAGGTTCGACTTCGGTTAGAGAATCATCAACATTAGGATCTTTGGGTAAATTAAAGCTGATGGAAATACAGATCGTTCTCAAAGATGGTCCAAGTATAATGCTGGAAGTTACATTCCGCCTTCCTATTCCTTCAACGAAGATGGTGTTGATAGACAGCCTATGTACAATGCAAGCCTTGGGCAAGATATGAATAAGAATTCGTATGGAGGATTTGCGGAGAATGGGAATTCAAAGGGATCGGTACAGAATAGTGACCTGGGAAGACTCATTATGGATATTAAGGAGAATTCAGACTATAAACAGGAGAGCTATACGGAATTAAATACCCCACTTGTCAAATGATTAGCGACGGTTCAGGTAACAACAGAGCATCTGGCAGACGCACCTGGCATTCGCAGATTCCATGAAGAGGAACCGTTTCAGATTCCTGGAACGCAAGGAGTTTTATTTTTCTTTTTAAAAAGACAGATGTATGTAACAAAAAAGGGGGCGCAGGGGCGCGAGTGTAGCGAGGGAGAAAACCTCTTTTGAAGAGGGGTTCATTGTAATTGTTGAGTTATTTTGTAAACCAGGAATGAAATAATACAAAAGATTTTTTACTTGTGACTGTGGGATTCATCACGGTCGATTTCTTTCAGTATGTTTCTCCTTATTTCAGTCGTGTTAAATATTTTTGGACTTCATTTATATGTTCCTTACTCGCAGTTGATATTTTCTTTATCATATTGTTTATTTCTTCCTTATTCCGTCACAACTGCGTTTCATTTCATTTTATTCTAACTGATGTGCTTCGTTATACTTTAGTACGACCACTACTATAGCGAATGGATTTTGGTTTTCTGTAATTGTTTGCTGCCTTTCCTCTGCACCAGCTATCAGCGGGTGTAAGACTAGCCTACACTTCTAGAATTCTGCATATATTCTCCGCTGCATCGGCCTTTCCTTTCCTTTTTCTGCTACCACACCACTATTATCAAATCGATGAAAGATAGACTTACTTTGCCTCACTTTCTCCAAGTCATATGATCTTTGCTATTGTCTCCTTCCTTCGGTTTTCACTTGACTCCATGCCCAATGGACCATTTCCCTGGTTTAACCCCCAAACTCTAAAAATACAAGACCATCATTTACCCATAAATCTGCCCACCTTTTTCACGTTTACTGAATATTATTTTGTGATATTATTCGAGAGATCCCTCTCGGGTTGGGGGAGGGCAGCTTCTAATCCAAAGTGGTTCGAGGTTGCCTCGGGATTGATTTGTTACAACCCATTTTCAGTTCTGAGTGACAACAGGGTCTACAAATCCCTCACATAAGAAGTAGGGAAAAAGTGGCCCTAACCTGCAGAACAAAGGGAAAAGAAAGGATTGGTAGCCTGAGGACAACCAGTCCAAACCACAAACAAATAAGTACAATGGGAAGATAAATAAAGACACTGGGAAATGGTGTGAGTTCCATAATATCCCCTATCATAACATTGTTGAATGCCACTTAAAGAAGTCATTTGTGGTTGAGGTGAAAGACTATGAATTAGACGCAGGTTCAGACTCTAAGTCAGAACCAAAAAAAAGGAGATGGATCATTGATGTAGAACCTAGTTCCACTATTGCTACCACCACCAACGTCCAGCCTGATGAACCTGATGAGCCAGAGGAAAGTGAGCACCTCTTTCATTCACATATGTGGGTGACTCCACTGCAATTCATCGTTGATAGTGGTAGCTAGGAGAACCTTATCTCAACATAGGTTGTTAAGCGGTTTGATCTATTGACATCACCATACCCACAACTGTACACCATCGGATGACTCCACCAAGGGAGTGATCTTCACACCATCCAAAAGTGTCACCTGGCCTACGACATCAATCCCTTCAAATATGAGGTATTGTGTGATGTCCCCCCCCCCCTTGTAGTTTGTTATGTTTTTTTGGGCCAACCTTATTTATGGAAACATCATGTTGTATATGAGTCTAGGCCTTGTAGTGTTATTATTACTTTGGACAGGAAATTATCTAGGATACCAAAGGTTGTCCCATCTACTGCCATTTCCTTGATCTCTACCAAGAAATGCAGGAAGGTCATCTCTTAGACCCAAAAGTTTGTCTTCTTCGTGATTCACTCTCAGATTGAGCGGAAGTTTGCAGCCACATCCATGGCCTTTGCGACAAGTATTTCCATGTATCAGAATCAAGTGGATAAGGTCATGGAAGAATACAAAGACATCTTCTCCTAACCCACTGGGGTGCCTCTGCACTATTAAGTCAAGGCCTCAATCGATCTGACCCTCGATGCATTGCTACCTAATGGGCCAGTCTATCACCGCTTTTTGTTAGAACATTAGGAAATCAAGTGCTCGATCCAAGAGATTCTCTAAAAGGGGAACATATGTAAGGTACTAGGTCTATTATATTAGTAGAAAAGATAAATAATGCAGATAATAACACTAAGATAGCAACAGAATAGGGAAATACTGCAGAGATAACAACGAAACAACAAATTATATGGAACCAAAACACCAGAATTATACCTTTATTGATAGGAAACAATGTTCACTTGCCTCTTCGAGGGGGAAATGTCCAACAGAGCAGAGATCTATTACAATAATTCTTCCACAACCTTTTCATGTAGGCTATGTATGTATTCTAGGATTTTGACATATGTAAAGACAAAAATAGATTAAAAATAGTAAAAAATATTAATTTAATATATATATATATGTGTGTGTGTGTGTGTGTGTGGAATCTTCATAGCCAACTCTATATATGTATATAGTTTCATCAACAATTGATTTTTGTAGCCTATATAAAAATAATTTCAAAAACATAGATATAGAGAGGTAGGTTTTCCATCCCGAACCTAAATTTGAGGCAACCAAGTCAACATACACATATTCTAATGTTGTCATTCCCGCCCAAAAAAATTGAATTCTAAATAATGTGCACGCACTCCAGGAACACACACATTCCAGGAACACACACACACTCATATTTCCTATTCCCCCTCCCTCCCACTATCTCTCCTCTCTCTCTTTCTCTCTCCTACATCTACTATATACCCCTCACTTTAAATCCCCCTTCCTATCTCTCCCCACTCTCCCCCCTTTCTCTCTTTACCCCTCTACCTCCCTTCCCTCTCTATCCCCCCCTTCCTCTCACTAGATCTCTCTCTACCCCCCCTCTCT